>DWFV01001127.1:0-11873 GCA_018246775.1 Parelbella machaon machaon
TCTACAATGAATTCATTAATTCTTGGTATCAGAAGTTTAGAAAGTGACGAAGATACTTACTACGAATGTCCAGAACTTATAAGAATGCAAAGAATTCTAAGCAGTTTGCAAATGGATAACCCTTCATAACGTGATATAGATGGAATTTATTAAAGAAAGTCTTAATAGGCCTTTTGAGAGATTTTATAAATTAGCCTAGCCAAAAGCAAAAGATGGCATTATAGCATCCATATCCCTTTTTTAAAATGAAATGGGTGCCAAAAGCCAACAGAGAATAATTAAAGAAATATTTGCTTAAGAAGTGAGAAAGATAAAACAAGAAGACGGAAAGAGTTCCCAAGTGCAACATACTTCATTTTTAGAAAACGTCGTTTTATCACTGTTTTCAGGCAATGAAAAACTGCTACAAAATCATTAGAATACGATAGAATATAATAGCTCAAATCGAGCGGTCCCGAAACCAGAAGACCCCGGTTCGAGTCCAGATGTCTCCAGTCCTTTTTCTCTTTTTTTTTGAGTTCCTATCATTGGGAACCCTTTATCAATGCATCTAATTCGTATTTTTAAAATAATCAAAAAAATACCGAGCTAAGCTCGGTCTCATCCAGGTACTTATAATTAAGGTAAGCTGATGTTTGATATAATGTTCTTTTGTTGTAACCACTTTCAGCTATAATTGGTTAAAGTTAAGCTTCATTAAATACAAATAATTAAATGGTTTTCCGTAATTAAATGTGTTAGCGACAAAAATCAACCATTCATTCAAAAATCAACAATTAAGCTAATCTGAGCTGGTTGAGTTGAATTAGGTTAGATTACAATTTAGAAATGTCTTCTGGCCACAAAATGCTAACTAGCTAACCATTTTGGTTCTCCGAATACATTTTTTTGTTCACAATAACAAAATACTTTGCCGTTTAAATGAAAGCTAAACTAAAAATAACCGGCTAATCTTAAGCCTACATTCACACCTATCTTTAGCAGTGACAAATATAATTATATTTTACGAGAAATGAATATACACAATGCATATACTTTTATGCATATCTCACACGTGCGTCGTGTTGAGCACGGAGTAGATCCTTTTATAGATGTTTGAATAGCAGATAAGCGAATACAGGTCATACCAGTGCTATAAACCGTACAGCTAGCTACAGAACAGCTCATCCAACACTGATAACCATGTGTGACCTGTCATAAGGTATTATCTATAAGTTAACATCTGAATAGAAATCTTTGATTTTCTTTTTTAAAATATCGCGCGGATTTAGGAGTGTATGATTTGATATAATTAAAATTTATAAAGGGGAGTGTAAAAACATTAATATATTCTGTATCTATAACACATGTATAAATTAATACAATATTCACTGGTTATAGTTGTACTGTCAATGTCACACCCATAATAGTCTATGGTTAAAAAGTACATAAAGTAGAGAGTAGAAGTATTCGGTTTGACCTTAGAACAATAACAGTCAAATTTAATAAAATTATAAGTTGTGGTGGAATTTTGAACTGCATCTATGAGAACATAGAGATTTCAATGACAAAGAATTACATGACACAACTAGTTACAGTGATATTATAACTAATTACACGGTAAGTCATTAAGGCGCAATAAAACCTTATTGTAATTCAGCCAACGCGTGGATGGGTGTGCGATCCCCGTCAGGAAAATTCACACAGAATAATATCTACATTTCAATGCACAAGGCCTCGATATCGCATAAAATATGTTCCTAGTGAAATGTGTGCGCATTAAAGTGTAATGCTATCGTTCGTGGTGGAATTTTCTAGAAGTTCTCGAGAATAACCAACATTCCAAAGTTGAAATAGCTGAAATCTATTGTAAATGATATTTTTTGTAATATTACATTATTCCAAAAAATATCTACAAAAATATTACTATTATGTCCGTTCGGTTTTCACGATCGCTTTTGCCGCGCACCTGCAAAATGTGGAATGAGCTTCTATCCAAGGTTTTCCGGAGCATTACGACATAGGGTTCTTCAAGAAAAGCGCAAGGAGAGCTCTCCTTCAAAGCCGGTATGGCATTGGCCACTACTCGGATGTTACAAGTGTCCATAGGCGACGGTGACCACATATCAGCAGGCGGCCCGTCTGCCTAATTGCTCGGCTAAATATTTAAAAAAAAATATTGCGTTTAAAATTAAATGTATCAGCGTTGATTTAAATGACATGGAGTTTTAAATAGGGACAAAAATAGGTTAAAAATGATAGTTTAAATATGTCGAGTGGTCATTGATCTTAATTCATGTCATTTTATTGATTTATGAAGGTTTGGGTGGACAATTTGGTCTTGTGAACATTCTAAGAGCTTTCCAATTCATTGTTTGAATTTTCTCAGTTGCAGTATAACGCGAAGCACGCTCTTGCTGGGGCGTGCTTCATGTTTGCTAAATCCGGTACGACGATTATTTTAAGTGCTTGCAGAACTTTTACAAGCAAAATTAAAGTCATTTGAAGTTATATACTTTCGATCTCAATTAATTCCTTCCATAAAGACTACGTATTAAAATATATACGTAAATAGAATATAGATGAAGCCCATGAACGCTACGTGTGCACAATGCTAAAAACAGGTAATCAAGTCATCGCGAGCTTGGTATAGTTTACAAATATATTTTCTTATGTTCGTGTACACTTTCGTTTGGCCTCCGGTGGTCGGCACCAGGAAATCATGAGGATCGTGGAATAACAAACATTAGGCGTATTACGTGTTGCATAATGGAGTGCAGTTCAAAGCGTTTTGACTGGCTCGTCCGCGCACCACTCGGCGTACACCTCGTAATGTACAATAGAGGAACTGAAAAGATGTTACATTAAGACTATTTCAGTTTAACACAATCCATATTCGCATTACTATTGCGTGGTTTTAACATTAGTATAATGTTCGTATAGGTTTTTTTTAATTTCTCTGTTTCAAATTCAAAATGCTTTTTTTGCTTGTAACTTAGTACGCGCGTTTAGGTGCTAGGTAATAAACAACTTTTAATTAAATTATCGATCAAAATCGAGTTTTTTTCGTCTATTTTATTAGTAATATACATATGTACATATCTTCACGCAGGTCCCTGTTTAGGTAGGAAGCACCAAGTGCCAAATATAAATTTTATTAGTAGTAAATTTATACTTACAGAACAAAAATACACCCTGGGCCGATTCATATTATAAGTACCTTACTGACTTCGTTTATTATACTTACTATTCATTATATATCTATAAATCATTTTTTTCGCCTTGTCCCTCTGAAACATGCCGTGTGCATGTGAACTAGCAATGTCTCCGCTGCACCGAACTCACTAATTAACTAACAGGTTAACGCCTACGCAGAGTATTGCGTATTTCATTATTTACCAGCTAGTTTGTGTATCTTCGCGGGACTGTGCACCGTAGTTTCGGCGTTTATGGTTAAAAAATGCTGTCAAGTCTTAACGAGTGCAAAGCTGACAGAATGATTTTGATGTCTACTCGTATGATATGAAAAGTAATTTTATTTTTCTGAGTGTGACATTTCTCACATCGCTTGCTTTACAGATATATATTTTTTACCAAAAGATTTGTCGTATATTTTTATCGCAACAATGATATTTTTCCGTGGATTAAAAATATTCATAATTCAAATACATTTTGTTACTTATATAAATGTAGAAGGTTTGAATAATTGTAACGGTCCCTACTGTCAATCATATATGTACATGCATAATGTAAAAAGGTAGTGTACTGAATTTATTGATTAAGCGGTAAACCTCTGAGTTATACGTTACTTTGGCAACATTAACCTTCTAACCTCGATGAATGTTAGTGAAACTGAAACACAAAAAACCCCGTGAGTAGACACAAAGAAACACAAGTTTTGAATAATAAGACATTTATGAACAATATATAATAGATTAGTATAATATATGTCTTATATGCAAGACAAAAATTAATCTTATTAATTTTTTTTTAAATAACTCGTAACAAGGCCCTGGTAACCGGCTGATCGGGATACAGCACATCTTACATAGACACAAATAAATGTCCTGGCCGCTGATGGACAGCAGCGTTGATGATGCGACAATCTGAGCTATGCGATCTTCAACCCCCAATTCGTATACCCAGCGTGGGGATCATGAACAATAATCCCCTTTGCTTGTAAAAGCTTAAGTCCAGCTGTTGACTGAGACAGGCTGATGATGTGATGATGATAAAATATCCTACCTAATTGAATAAACAAACACAAATCATCTTATGTGATGTAACCTGTACATACCGCTAACTTCTCTCGCGGCGTCGTGACGTGACACGTTCGCGCGGTTTCTCTTGACATTTGTTGGCGGGAAAAGTTTAACTAATTAATTCAGACAGATGGTGCATGTCAAAAATGTTGATCCTGTTTTAATGAGCGTTTAATTTAGGCCGGATATTTCTAATTGATATTCTAATATTTTTTTTGTTTCCTCTATGGAATTAACTAAAGATACGTCTTTAAAACCGGGCCTACTAAATGTCAGTCTTTCGCAAATGCTAATCCTTTTTTGCTGACTTCAATCGGGCAAAAGTTCTATTATAGATGAGTTATATCTCAATGGAGGATTAAGTTAGATTTAAAATAACAGTAAATTCGGTCTTACTCATACTAGTTTTATACAGAAGTCGAACAACCCCCCTTAACCAGCGTGGTAGAAAACGGCCTTTACCCTTCTTATTCTGGGAGGACTGAGAAAACCCGTGTCCAATAGTAGAACGATAAAAGGTTTGATGAGGATGCGAAAATTGTGACGCTTTTGTTTTTATGTACCGATGTACCTATGTATATTTTACTGGTTTTATTGATATTCTGTTTTAAAGTAAACATATCAAGTTTATCAAAATAAACACCGACCGGAAATGCAGTGAATGCTAAAAATATTTAAATATACACTCTAAAAACTTTCAATCCTATTGAAATTTGATAAACCAAAGTAAGCGTAATGCACACCTGATTTGTTGTTTGAACTAAATACGAACATGATAGCGGAAATTACGTATACATTTTAAGAAATTTGTTTGGAACAATTTCGATCTCTATCAAAAAATTATGCATACATACTCGTATCTTCATGGCAAGTGAACTGTGAAACACTAATCAGACAGAAAACTTAACTCATTTTACACCCCGTTACAAACAGGCCAGCCAATTATATGTTATTTATTATCAAGACAAACTGCAGGATACTATTATCTAAAGCTTTCAAATGTTCATACCAAATCGAAATTAAAAGTCACGTAGAAGTCATTTATTTTTAAAGCCGTGTTATTTAAAATTTAATTCCTTTGAATTTATAATATGTACAGTAATAGTATGGAACCATAATACCATAGACAATTATCACTCATGACGGAATGATACTCAAGTGTGAAAACGGCCTTACACTACCAGCGACGTAATTTGCAACACTGTTAACAAATGCGTTTAAGTACAAACATGTCGAATGTAGTTATTGAACAAGTTACAAGAAATTAACTATTAATCCATTAATAAATTCATTTAATGATACAGCACTGTGTAGGTGGCCAGCGTCCACTCAACAGCTTGCGTAAATCCGACTAACGGTCGCATTAAAGCTGTGTGCACACTGTACGGTTCGTCATTCATTATTGTACTGATGGCAGTTTATAATTGATATTTGGTTCAATGAACCGTCGTTTTTTTGTATACTAGATTTAGGTTACCAATACAGAATGAATAAATGAAAGAAATTATAAGGTTGCAACAGCTGCAATGTAACTAAATTGTAATATCTTTTCGAGATCGGAATAATTGTTTTATGCTACAGACAATTTGTTTTGTTGCTTCTTAAGCACATTGATTTTTACCTAAACTGGCTGAAACGGAAACAGAAACCCTCTCGTAACCAACCGGATTGTGCATAAGCCGCGTAACACGTCGTTGACATAACTGTCTTAACTAAACCTCGTTACTAATTTCGTGTCCAAATCTGAGAATCGCATTTAGCTAGTGGAAGGTATTTAAAATCATCAAACAGTTTTTATATGTGTTAAAAATTCTTTTTGATAAAGACGGGTTGTTGTAATATTCTCGTACGTATATTATGCTTCGTATGACATCTCGCTTCAAGGATAAAACTTACATACAGTGCCAACAGTACATTTTGATATGTTTTTACATGAAAATATTTTATTATCTACGTGGTTATTATGTTATCTACGTGGTATAATAACATAGACAAAATCAACGACTAGAGATAAAAAGTAAATAGTGGTTATTGCAAATTTAGTCTCAAGTGCATGACGAATTTTGTATTGAATTTGATTTGATAGTTTAATTTCTATTATATTTTCTATGACTATTATCTTTACATTAGTGATTACTTGATCTTGTGATAATTTTTACTCATAATAATGTACTACGAGAAATCATTCGTTGTTGCGGCTATTTCTAATGAATTATAAAATACGCTTTGGGTCTTCTATCAGCTATCCGAATGCGGCAACGATTCGTTTCACAAACATTCTTAGAAATGTTTAGGAGCCGTCCAAGTGGTAATTCGTAGTCATTAGCTATAAACCTCTCTGGGTTCTCGTGCCAACGATGGCTATCTGTGGGATTAATGCGTGAACAGCTCGTGTGCAATGAAAACTTCGTTATTATTATTTTGTTTGTTTTGATTGTGTGTATATACCAGATAACGCTACATAGATAGTAGCCGTTAAGTCTTAAGTTAGGAAGACTGTTGGGGACAAAAAAATCAAATCGAACGATTTAAATAGAAATGGTGTATTAATCAAGTTTTTGTAAATCGAACGAATTCAAATATATAAAACAACAAGTTAATACGACAAGTTGATAAGAAATTATTGCGGCGTTGCGCAGGACCAAGTCCGTTCCGCCCACGCGCGCTGTTCTGAATGCAACGCTCGAAAACTTTAAAATTCAAATTGTTTGAAATTGAAACGTGGCCGGGAACAACCTGTGTTTGTAATTTTTTATGCGACTGGTCCGCGGTAAAACTGATTTCTGGTCAGTGTTGCAGGCATTGTGGCTTTAAAAAAAATAATCTTAACCTTTTTGCGACCGCATTGTTCATGTTGTACATAAATTTGCGGGTATTAAATAATACAATATTTCGTTTGTTTTTTATTTCATGTCAGTAAGGACGCCAATAACAAATTGAAATTAAATTAAAATAAATTGGTCAAATCTTAAAAATCTATATAAAAATAATGTTTGTATGAGACATATAATTAAACATAACATTATACGTGTAATCAGGATAGTCAAAGGAGTGTAGTATACTTCCAACTTTCAGCAGATACGTTTACACGCCCTACCATTGAATAGGGGGTAAGCCTGTTGCCAAACACTAGGCATAAACCCCGACTCCGAGCCACTATAAGGAATTTTAAGTTATAAAAACTCAATAATACCTGATCTGGGAATTGTAGCCAGGATCTCTCGATCGATAATCGCGTTTGCAACCACCCGAACAACGAAGTAGTTATTAACAATTTCAGTTTATTTTTCTTTTATTTATTGCTTATTATATCATAGCACGATTAAATTGTACAGAAGGTGGAATTAATACTAACAGCACTTTCAGCCAGTCTGTTTTTGTACAAAATTTTTATTTTCGCTGCCATTAATGGAAGAGCGTAGAAAAATATTTAAAAAATGAGCGATGTCTTGTTGGTAGGTTATAAAAAAATGGTGGCCAAGTATTTATCTACAAATTATGTAATTGGTAACATTTTGTTTACTGATAAGTTCCGAAAGCAATAACATCAAGCCTTTACGATGATTATTTCATTATAACAAAAAGAAAAGTTAGGTGTAAAATATTACAGAAGAATTGACAATCTGCAATTAGTTCCACAGATTAATAATCTGTTTGCGTGTTTAATGTATATAAAAAGGTACATTCCAAAACTAATTAAGTTATCTTGTTAAATAATACTTTCTCGGTTTTAAATCATTCGGCTCGAGCAGGAATTTTGTTCGACACAAAAACAGTCAATTTAACGGAAAGCGAAACCGAAGTTACTTATGGTAGTGTTTTTTTGAGAAGGTAATAAGGTAGGTTTAAATCGTCACCCGCCATTTTCTTGGAAGTGAAACGAATGGAACTTTATAAATGACAATTATGTTAATGTTATTTTGGCATAAAGATATCAGTGCAGAGTTGAGTACAGTTTTAAAAGCTATAAAACTTGAGTTATAAAACTTGAAATTCGAATTGATGTATTGCTCATTTTGAATTTAAAATGTTCTGGAACGAAAAGGCAGTTTGAATCTATTTCCTAGTTGTTGTCGTTGTTAAGCTTATTGGAAAAATTAAAAAGTAATTACTTATCTTAATATCGGATAAACAATAAAAAAATTATTTTTATGTATGCATGTATGTATTTAATATGCGCACATCATTATCATCATCATCAACAACGTTTTTATCGTCAAACTGTTCGATAAGAGTCTTTTTTTAGAATGACAAGTTCAACATGGACATTTACGTTTTCTTTTCCAGTCTGGTAATATAATCAATCTTCAAGTCAAAAAGTCTTCTAATGATATACGACTATGATACATCTATACGTATCGTATACATTATGTAAATCAGCCAGCATCAAGTGTGTTAGAGTAAATAAAATTTGATATATTAAAATGATGTATCATTGTATACTTTAGTAAAAAATGTAAACGAAAGTTTGCTGCATGAAGAGAGTAATTAATACTTTTCAAAGCGGTAAGAAACGAAATTCATTGGTTCAATCAAAATAATTCTTTTCTTTTCAAGGATCGTTTCACAGTCAACGCTTCACGGCTATTACAGTTGACAAAAGCCTAATCGTCACTTACGTCAACAAAGGCACCATATTAGACGCATCAATTCATCTTAATTTTATTGTTGAGATCGGAAACTTTCTCCGGCACGTGATGTAATATCGCGCGATTTTGAACGTCATATCCGAACGCACTTTCGAAATACGTGACGGATTATTCGAATTTCAAAATCAAGTTCAATGACAGATGTCTAATATGGCGGCTAGTCCACGATAGACGATATATTAATAATTTATGTACGCCTCCATCCTTTTAGAATAGCATGTAGACTAGTAAAATGTATTTAATTGGCGATATAAAGATGAATAACAAAGTCAATTAATTTCACATAAGTTGTAAATTTAAGGTGTAATTACTATAAGCCCTTAAATTAAATATAATTTGATTGTGAGTTTTATTTTAGTACAAATTTTGTCTTGGTTTTCGCCTAACCCATTTGAAGTCTGAAAGAAAGGGATAAAATATTCATTAGCTTTGAGATTGTAAATAGATACATAACTGTTAAACTGTAGAGGAGTTCTTAAGTGATATTTTTGTTCATCCATCAATTTCGTGTTATTGCAAGTGTTATTTCTTTATCATCCTCATCAATAATCCATTTGGAGTTCCACTGTTGGACAAGGGTCTCTTTAGAACGACGACACATTTTTATGTAGGTACTTAAAAACACGTTTTTGAAAGAAATGTTTAAAACAAATTCTTTTTATTCTTTATATTGTTAATTTTTATTTTATTTTATTACGCTTAAAACATAATAATCGTGGACGGAATAAACATTTTCTATCTTTCTTCCTTTTTTTTCTCTCCGTGCACAACTACGTAATTAATTGACTCTGTAAACAACACCTGTTTTAATTTTCTCATGAAGGAATGCCCGCGATATGTACATATGCAACGTAATATATGCCTGTTTTTTCGGTTTAATCAGTCTCATTCCGATGCCTTATAAATAAAACGTGTCGTTGTCAACTGACGCGGGTGACATCTGTCGTACTTTCACTCAAGTTCAATGCTACAACAACAAGTTATCAAGTTGTTGTCCGCGGCTTACGCGTGAAAATCTAAGTTAATCTCATATCATTTACCGTACATTAATTTAACATAACTTAACACCACGCATTTATTTCCCGAATGGGTAGGCAGAGGAGTGTAGTCCTGTACTCCTATTTCTTACCAGTTATTTAATACGTCCCGTGTAGTAGGGATATGACTATTGCCGTACGTCGGATGTAAATAAAAAATAATTTTTTTTGAAACCATAAAGGTTTAATGTTGTCAAAATACGATATTATTAGACCATTAACGTTCGCGCTTCGCGCCCAAAACAGCAAAGGCAGCACAAATTATTATAGCTGGATATATATATTTTTTTATTTTTGCTCTGGTTTGTGCCTGGTATTCTTTGCTATTCTATAACGTAATGTTTAGTACCATTAAACGGTTTTTACTAGCTTTGTACATTGCCCTCTTTGTAACATTTCTTAAATCAGGATTTGTGTTAATCTTTCCATATATCACTAAACAAGTTATTTATCTATATATAACATGTAAATCGTCGTTGCTATCTCTAATATCCGTATTGAATGTTTATATTCAATTGATTAATGTAAAATAAATTCGTTTTTATAATTATTATAGCCGGAGCGTCACACCGGAATCTCTTACGATAAAAGTTATTACATATTTTTATTGCGTACCGACTTTAATGGATTTTTGATGCTGTGATATCAGATTCAATTATTATATCCACAGATGGACGGCTAGTTTTTTCTCACGGCGTCATTAAACGTAATCTTGCGTTTGGCAACACTCATGTCGCTCCGCAGGTTTTTGGACGACGGTATTTAATTATGTTGTTTTTGATAGTTTGCCTTTCGCTTTCGTACGAGATAGGGTTAAGCTACCTGATATATTATTAGCGTTCGTGGGTTCCATTCTTCCAGATCTCACGTAATAGGGCACTGCCTATTAATATATATATTAAAGCTAATGGTTTGTACAGATATACCTACATATAATACTGTCGTAGTCATTGACTGACCATCGAACATGTTTGACCATAAAGACTATTCGAAAACATAAAAGTTTATTTACATTTTTAGAACAGTGAGACTTATTGTCTAGTTTTTGAAACGTAGATAAAGTAATACTGATCTTGTGAGTGAACTGTCCTTGATATAGGGTTTATCATTTAGTCGACAATATTTCATTATCAAAGCATATGGCCAAAAAACTATATTTAACTATTTTGGTCCAAAGATTCCCGATAGAAATTGTGTATTAAGCAAGAAGCATGGACAATTGCTTTGCCGGTTAGGAACGGTATAAATTTTTTTTTCATCTATTTTTCAATAGTACATTTTTTGTCTAACCACAATTTGTTTAATGATTTTGACGAGGCCATAACAAGTTTAACTGCTGTGACAATCGACGATGGCTCGCCTTTCACTCCGAAATAAGAATTTGATGCGAACTATTCAATATTCGCCATTATCAAAGAAAGTATGGTATTTAATAAGGTAGTAAGTAAATATTTATATCGCTCATTGCATAATTTGAACAAATATTTTACATTGGTAATTGATAATGACTCATATTTCCAATCGCTTTTCTTTAATTTCTATAAATAAATAGAAGGATAAACACTTCAAATTAAATTATTTGACATTGACATATGTAGTTCTGAAATGCCGAATTAAAGTTACAACAGACAAAAAAATAATGATTTTTTTAAAATATAGGTACATCCTGTTCTAAATTCAAATGTTTGTTTAATAAGCCACTGCAGTTCAAATGTAGTTATTCAAGGTCTGGTCTTTTGTTAAGAAACGCGTTAGCCTTCACAGGTCTGGACAGCCTTGCAGTGAACTTAGAGTTTATAATATGTTGTTACAGCGCAACATAAATACAGGCGAGATGTTATGTTAATATTAATATCTTAGAGTGAGAGTGGAAGCAGTGATAGCCTAGTGGTTAAGAATTCAACCTCTCACTCCGGGGGTGCTGGGTTCAAATCAATAGCGCGCAC
>DWFV01001128.1:0-11871 GCA_018246775.1 Parelbella machaon machaon
AATTTGAATACATAATTTTTTAATCAGCAATATATACATTTATAATATTCTCGAGGTCTCGGTTCTGTTTATGAGTCGATGTGTTCATATTACAATTCATTTTAAAGCATCCCTTGCGTTGCACCGTCCAGTTGATGACGAGAAATCTGCAAATAGAATTTCATAACGGTTTCAAAGACTCAGAAGCATAAATATGTATTATGAAGAGTTCAAAATGAACTAAATTGAATTTTCTTTTCTCTACCTTTCGAATGAAAAAACTTCAGGCTCAGACATCTGGAATAGCTCAACATATTAAATTACTGAGAGGTACATAAAGCTGTGACTAGTTGTACACACCATTCGTTATATATTGTAACCGAGCGTTCCACAATGGTACATTTATACTTAAGTTAAAGAAACACCACACCAACATAATTTAAACACAAATCCTAAAGGACTACATTTATATTAGAGAACACAGTTTTTAAATACTTAAGTAAAGGTACTTAAAGATTTAATGTTGCGCAAAATATAACTGACTAGTTCCGTGTAGTTAAGTACTTTAAATAAATATTACACTTAATGAAACATTTATGCTTATTAAAACAAATACTTAAGACAAAATGCATTATATACGAGTCAAGAGAAGGACCAACTTCAGCTATACTCCGTTATATGATATGCATCTAATCATTATCTATTAAATAATTTAACTATAATAGTGACAGAAACTACCAAATACGCATATAATGGTTATACATATAAATAATGAAGTGGATATAAATGTTCAATTACTGAGTAAATTTACTGAACTAATATTTTAAAACTTACTCTAAATACAATATATTAATTATAACATCAAATGAAATCTATAAATATTTCTATTATCTAATACGAGAATAAATTATGAATTATACATTACATACTTAAGTGTTATAATAAATAGCGAATACACAATCAAAACAAATAGAGAGACAATATCATGCCATGAAAGTCAAATGTCACTTGACAGTATCATTACATCACAAATGGACATTGCAATGTAACCCAACAGACTTGCCAGCTGCACCAAACCCCTTATTAAATCTAGAGAATATCTGGGAGATTACTAATAATAAGGTTCAAAGTGGATGCTTGAACACATATCCATGCCCAACACCCAACAGTTACATATAACTGGATATATATGCCCTCTATATGTATACCTTTTATTATTCGAGACAATACTTGGAAAAATGTTGATCAGACACTATAGTTACATTTTGTGATATTAACTATCCATATCATCATAATTTCGATTGAGATTGTCCTGCATTCATATTAGTCATAGTCTTAGATCAAGACAAAAAAATAATTGGGAGAATATAATATTACACATGAAAACATATAACTTGAAACATTATGGCTCTAAACTTATCAATGATTGTTTAATCCATCACACTCACTAATCATTTTGTGCATGAGTCAAGCTCCAGGTTTTAGTAATTTATAATTAATTACTTCAATAATTATAAGTACTAATGGTACGGTCATCCTTATATCAATTTATAAAAGCCTGTATGGAAGATATTGCTTATAATTAGTGTCTCTGTTTCCGCAAAATTCAATCTAACGATTAAATCAGTCATACGACATCTTCGGTAGTCTAAAAACACAGTTGTAAATATAAAGGTATTTTCTAATAATATATTCTCTTTAATTATTGCAGATACTTCAATCCAAATATCTATAAAGATGTGTGGTATAATTGCACAGTTTCTCATATACATATATTATTAATATCTTTCTTTTCATACTTTTACTTAGAGTAATCTTTTAATATTGCACTGTAGATTCTCATAAAAAATTAACTATATTGCTTGTCATCTGTCTTGTTTAATGGGATACAACTATATAAGTCATTACATAGTCATTACATTATTACATTTTTAAACAATATCCTAGCATCTGTAAATGAATCAATGAGCATTTACAGACAATAGCAAAATTTTTCATAATAATTTGATTCACATCTAAGTCCTAGAGGAATGCTTCATTTAGCTCACATAGTCAATATTTTATACTTAGACATGTATCAAATTATTAGAAAATAGTTAAATATAAATATGTTATTTCATAAATTAATAGCATCTTTAATGTCAGTCATTCGGAATTGAGTCATTCCAAATTAATAAATTTTATGTAATAAACAATGATTGCCTAAAATTAAATCAATGCTAATTATCTTGACTTGAGACTGTAGTTTTCATATGGGCACCATAATCTCAAAGACTGTTACAGTTGTCCGATGCATCGGTAGAGCTACATAGATGTAACGCTCGGTAATGCCATAGTTATGTTAAAATCATTCCTAATTGCCATGTAACATTACATAGTCTTAGTATTTTGATGATATTAATCCTGATAAGTTGTTTTGTACTCGTTGTGTATGAACACTGGTATAAGTTGGTAATAATACGTCATGATTTGCACCACTGACTGTTTCCTATGCAATACTTAAATAAAACTAAATATCTTGATGACAAACCACAACTGAGTAGTGATCAACATTTATGCATTAGCTATAATTTATTGACTAGAGATTGAGAACTTAGGATTTACTCTTGTTGGTTTTAAAGCTGACCTGCAGCACTTGTCCATTAAGAGAATATCCATTCAATGATTGGATAGCGACCACCGCCTCATCATAGTTGGTCATGGTCACAAAGCCATACCCCTTGCACTTATTGGTAGCTGGATCTCTGATTATTTTAACACTCTGGACGGCACCAAATGGGCCAAAAAGCTGCCAAAGGATGCTCTCCTCAGTATCAGCGCCAATATTGTAGACAAAAATGCACCAACCAGAACCCCCCAGAGCGTTGCCTTGTATGAGGGGATCGGCGAGTGGGGAAAACCGTTGCAAACCTTTATTAATTGCAAGGAGGGCCTTACCAGCAGGGCCCACGAAGCGACGAGCGGCTGCGGGGGCGAGGTACGCAGCGAGCGGAGCCAAGGCTTTGTTCTGGTTGCTTGGGTTATTTGCGCATTTCACTGTCATCGGTCCTGTACCACCAGGTGGAATGGTGCCATTGAGCTCACGAATCGCCGTCTCCGCTTCGCAGCGCTGGTCGTAACGAATGAAGGCAACGCCTCTGGACGGGCCCTGCATATTGTGGTCGTCCATGTTGCCTTGCATGAGATGTCCGACATTCATATTTTCATGGAGAATCCGCGAACTGATGATGGTGCCGTACGGACAGAAAAGCTTCTCCAAATCCTGCTGCGTCATGTGCTTCGGAAGTCCGGATACATAAAGGTTGGCACCCTTTATTGCGTCGGAACTGGGGCGTGCGTACGAAACTTTAATAATTTTATTCTGCAAGCGCAAACCGTTCAGGGTGTTGACGGCTTTCTCGGCGTCTTCTGCCTTGTGGTAGTTGACGAACGCGTAGCCGAGGCTCTGGCCGTTGAGAATGTGGTCGGGGAACACGGTTACCTTGTCTCTGATAAGCTTGCAGCTCTCGACCTCGCCGACGCTCGAGAATAGCGACCTGATCTCCTCCTGGGTCATCGTTTGTGGCAAATAATTAACTATTAAATTAGTCTTCGACTCGTTGTTGCAAGGCTGCAACTTACTACCATTTTGCGTGGGCTGATTCGCATTCATCGAGTCGAGCGGATTTGCCATCATTTTGAATAATAAATTATTCACGATTTCGTACTAAATATCACTATAACGCTATGTTTCGTGTGAAAGAAAGATTTGGTTATCTAAACCATAGATACTCGAGTAGTAACGTTAACTCCAGGTCGCGTTGGTTGAAAGCATATGCAAGGAAAGAAAATCAATAAGATGCTGTTCACTCTCGTACTTATCCTGTTTTCGGTGGCACAGTTCCGAGACAGTTGAATCAAAATGTTACCGGGAACACAAATTAACGCTAGTTTATTAGATGTTAAGGAGAATATTAAAGTAAAGTGTAAAGGAAATCAACCAAAAATCTATGCGACTTGCGACCTATTCTCGTAAATTCATTTCTTTCACTTCACTTTCTTTTTAAAATGTTGCCATGGGCGCTAATCGTGCCCCGTTATTCACCGTTTTACAGGGAAAAGTAACAAGGAGAATGGAGATAATTTTCAGGTGTGTTATGTATAAAAATTTAGATTTTAAATTAGTTTTACTATTTAGATAACGAAATATGACACTGATTACGAAGTACTAAAGTTAATTTTTATAAAAAACAAAATGATATGATATTTGTTTAATACAATATGTATCCTTATAAAAGATATTATGATAGGATACAAAAATTACATCGTTTTTAACTCTACAGTAATCAAAAACTCTTTGATTAGCACTAAATATATTTATAGAACATATGAATATGTGTCCTTTATAAAATTTAATACAATATTTTATTAATACCAATGAGATTTAGAATCTTATTGGAAATTTTCGTTCCACTACTCCTAAATTTGCTACTCCTTATTCAATGTCAGAATGTCGAATAAATTAGTTTCATCGGTACAGATAGTGCCTTTTCGTAAAAAAATAATATTCTAATTTAGGTGTTAAGCCTCATTTTAATCTATATACCGAAGCTTAGGGTAAATCCCAACTTGTTGCAACACCGTGTCAGTAATACCAACCCTACAAAACCCGATCTTGAAGCATTTACGAAACATGTTACTGATATTTTGTCTTACGTAGAATCGATAAATAAGAATTCAGTTTAAATAATCTTAGCTTAAAATTAATAGAAATTTATCAAGGAGCAAAACATTGATATGAATTCAATCGACAATTTCTAGATGAAAATCCAAACAAAGCCCATGTTTCTTAAAAATATTAATAATTTAGTGACTGGCAAAGAGAAATATATTTAAAAAAGGAGTTATTTTGCAAGAATGGGCAAAATTTATTATATTTCTGGAAGTAAAAAAAGATAAGGAAAATATCGGTAATATTTTCTTAGTAAGCCCGTGAGGATACAAAAAATATGTGATATTTTGTTAGTAGATAAAATAATTACTTTTGTTAATAATACATAAGTTTTTAAAATTCAATTAAACCGAATAGTATACCTAAAAAACATTTTTGCAATATAATAAAAATTCCTAAGCTTCAGCTATCAGTAAACTATCAAATAAACTTATTCTAGCGAATAATCAAGTGTCTGGTGTACATGATTTAAAAATTTAAAGCTAACATTTTACAATTTAAACGAATAGATGAAAAAAAAAATATCCGTCTGCAAATATTATTGAGGTAATAGTTGCTATTCATAAATTCGTGCACGAACGATTGTATAGAGGTAAATGTACTTATGGACATACATTTTTAGAGGTAGGTTTAAAAAGCTATTCATGGTAGTCAGTATTCTTCACTGTTCAATAGAATAATTGTAAGAATAAGAATTTTTCTTGTATTGAAATTACCTTGGTTTGAGGGGTCAATTGCAGTTCAAGGATCACAAGCACGTCAATCAGCATATGATTATGCGAAGTTGTTAAATTTTTTGTTTACATGATATCTCCCTTGGTACTTACGTATTTTTTGTAAATAAATGCCTTGTCACTGTTACAAACTAAGCGGTACAACATTGTATTCGAAAAATCTAGGCGGAGCTGGTAAACGTCATTTGTATCTAATAATGAACTTTGGAAGCCAATAAATCCCTTATGAAAGACGAAGACTACATTCACTTAAAATTATTGATATCTTCTGCTATTGCTTAAATATGTCAGACCGTCTATACCAGCCTATACATTTACCTTTTTAAATTATTATCGAATTGTATGTATTTATGAGAATTGTAACTCAATGTGGGACAGAGGTTTTACGTATTATTTTTTGTTTTTTTTAATTCATTATAAGCCGCTTTCAAAACGGGAAGAAAAAACAAAACCAATTTAAGGTGAACAAAAAATGTTGCAGAGTAAAATTTTCCAAAATATAGTGCATTACAAGGTTGTGTGCATTTAACGCGAACTAATTACGCATGAACGGACCTACGGAAGCGCTATAAAGTATATAAACTACAGTGTAATGGAATGCACTGCTAATATTGATAAAAGTCAAACTTCGTTGAGTATTATGATTGTTGCCGCGAAGCTAATGTCATCGGTATAGTTCGTTTTTGTAGCTTGTTTGTATGCATAACACTTTTTGTGCATAAAAATGTCTGTTAAAATAAAATAAAAAATAACTACATAAACAAGAAATTAAAGTATAGGAGCATAGATATCATAATTATTATGCGATAAAATAATCTCCAAATTCGATATTTTGATCCCATTATTGTGGCTGAATATTTAAAAGTGGTTTCCTACTTTATAGTAATAGGTACATTCAGACATTTTAAGAAATTATGTTGCAACTACTCCACGCTAGATGTCGCTACAGAAAGATAGCTTATATCGATCGGCTTCCATATTTTGGGAGTCTTACATTTCAGTAAAATGAATACTTTTAGTTCAAATACATGTTGCATATTTTTTCTTGGATTGAAACGCTTGCCTGGTTGGACGAGTGGTTGTAAGTGCGACTGCAAAACGAGAGATCCTGGGGTCGATCCCGGTTCGATTCTCCGGTTGGAGTTTGGAGTTTGGATTTATGACCGGTGTATTGCAATGCGATAACTTCCTATTGCATGGTCGGACGTAAACGTAACTGGGGAAAGTTGTTCGGGGATATACAGGTGTGACAGTATATTTTTTTATTGTCATAATATTTTTTTTTACTTTAAAATCATTTCTTTTCTGCAATATTCTATTTAGCTTGTGAGCTAGGTAGAGGCGGAATCCGTTTGCATAAGTGTGGTTACAGGTCCATATGAAAACATGTAGATTTTAGTATTACCGTTGCATGGTGTTCTTATCATCGCAGCAGCTGTAATAATTTAATGTTCTTTTCATCAGAATCTGCGTACATTGCTCAGTTGAGACTTTTATGTAATATTTATATAGCCCGCCAATCCCTTGTTCTTAACATAATATCAAACACCACAGTTAAAACCAATTGTAATCTTTTACAATGGGCTAATATACATTGTTATGATAAAAATGATTCATTCATGTTACGTATAAATCATAAATCAAAGTAACAGACGAAAACATACGAAGCGCGTGTTTGAAAATATAGTCACATATGACGTAAAATATATAAAAAGTAAGCTTAGTTATAATTCAAACATTGTAAAGATATTATCTGTTGATACAACAAAAGAGATAAAATGACAACATTGGAAGGGCTGTTGAAATAAATATTATGGATAGCATAGCGGATGTTGTAACGGGTGAACTGAGTCACTAACGGTCGCTTTGATTTCTGTGAGGAAGAAGCGCAAAGCGATGGTTTTTTAATAAATGCGATGGTTTTATAGTACATTACTGATAGAATATAACTCATTAACCCGGTATCTAGCACATATGCATCTGGTACTATTTCTATACGCATGGTGTCGTGCAAGTTAGACCTCATGTTAGCAACTGATGATGACCATGGTTGATAGTGACCAGATGATCCAGTTGCCTGTTACCTGTTCAGAACAGTCGTGATTGCATGCGAGTTGATTTAAATATATAGTATGTCACAGACAGGGCATACCGTGTCACGAGATGTGCTAACTGTATTCGCGGAAGTCGCCATTAATCACAAATCTGGTACAACCTTAGTTCTATTGGAGATGCTTTACAACAATAACTGCAACTTTACTCGGGCATGATGAAAGAGGGCTGCAACTGTTTGCCCTGTGATAATAAGGGGCATTGCGCAAGGGTGGTGCCGTTATTTTATTTGCAAGTGTAAGGGTCATTATTTATTTAAGGGTCATTTTTTACATATGAGAATATGAAGGAGCGAATATGAAGTAACGAAACGGTTATTTTCCGGGAACAATAATAATCATCAATTGTACTTGTATTTACATGTAATATTTGTAATCTAATTAATTTTGTTATTGTTTGTTTTATCTATAATTTACTGCGATGGAGAGTTCTGATTCTAATAATTGATATTACTTCGATGCACTCCTGGTGCATCGCGGTGGGAGGTGTCATACGGACGAGACGTGGAGCGGTTGGCACTCTGGCGGTGGATATTCAAGTAGTGTGGGGTAGACAGATACTCAAAAGGATAAATGTACTGAATAATTTAAATGTTCTGAATATTGTGTTGAGTGACTGTAGTAAACAAGAAAAGGAATAAATAATTGAAAATTGAAAGTGTTCTGAACTTACTTACCAACGTCAAAAGGATGTCGTCCTTTCTTACGCTATATTACTGCTGTGCTTTAAATTTTATTTTTGTACTGAACGTTTATTATATGTAAGAAATGTTCAACCCGCTGTAGTCTTTTGACACTCTAAGTGAAATTCTTTCTTCGGTTCGTGCAAGTGGCCATTTTAGCCGCTAGTTGTATTCTATTTAGAGACTTCGAGGGGAGGTCGTACGCTATAAATGTCGGAACACTGAAAGTTCCAACTTGGAAAAAACGTACTGTACCTTTCACAAATTTCAATCTAAAACTTCGAAAATCGTCAATCATGGTAAAGTTGTATTATTAATTTTATTAGCACATATCATTCAAACCTAGCTTTTTGAGTATAAAAATATATGTCGTTAAAGTCAATCTTTGTAATGGTTTTTGTAATATAAGAGTGCTTAAGTCTTATCCGATACGGATATCGGATTATGATTATGGGAATATTAAACACGGTAGTCCATATTGATGCGATGCTTCTGTTTACAGACTGTAGATTTTCATTACAGTCTTTCTGTTTACAGAGCGTATACTTTCATATAACGCACATAGCTATAGAAAATGTCTATAATGTTGTAACGTTATCAATGAACTCGTCATCGTCATCATCGTCAGCCTATCTCAGTCCACTGCTGGACATGAGTCTCCCCCAATGAGTACAATCGCGCTATCAATATCAATAAATTGATATCCCATATCGTAGAGGCAGTATTGTAAGGCATTTCATATGTTATTGTCGACGACATACCTCGGCCATCTTTAAGCTTTAATTACTAATATAGGTATTTATTTATTGACTGCCTCGTTGGTCGAGTGGTTGCAAGCGCGACTGCCGATCGGGAGGTCCTGGGTTCAAATCCCGGGTCGGGTGCAATTGGATTTTCTAATTTAGAATTTCTAGTGGTGACTCGGAGACTGGAATGTGCCCGGTGTATGGCAATAGGCTCACCACCTATCCCATCGAACTTAAACGTAACTGGTGAAACTTGGAAGTATAGTACACTTCTCTGCCTACCCCTTTGAGGATAACAGGCGTGATGTTACGTAAACAACGTATTTATTTACTGTAAACAACGTACTAGTAGTAAACACAACACACGCACACACACAAAACGTTTAACTTTTAATTTTAACGACTTTACTTTTAATTGTTACCTCTTAACTTGTAACTGTTAGCTCTTAACGTTTAACTGTTAACTTTGAACTCTTAACTGTTCATTCCTAACTTTTAACTGTTTACTTTATAGGTAACTTTACGATGCTTGCTTACGATTACGACACTGCTGCTTGAGATGTCCAAATATAAAAAGGCATAAAAATTTACATTACAGATTATACCTATTTAAAGACAAATAAATTACAATAATCAGTGGATTATTGCAATATATTTTTATTGTCAATAAAATCCGCATGACGCGTTGTAGTAACACTTGCTGACTCGCCTCGTGTCTATTATTTAAGGAGCCGTTTATTTGAGCAGTTATAGCCTGTTACGGACTCGGCCGTTAGCTCTTAAAGTAACGAGACATATTTCGGTGCTGAGATTGCTCGTAAAGCCTATTTGGCATCGTCTCCACGACATCGGATATCTTTTTCAGTAGATAATTTCCTGGAATATCATTTTTAGCGAGGCAAGTTGTTTTCTTATATTACTCCTATTTTTGTCACTATTATGACAGTCAAGCTACCAAGAAACAGGAACGTAAATTGTAACTATAATCTCATACTAGGTCCTTCGGGATAGGCAGAGACCACCGAAAAGCAAATATCTCTATAATTACAGGTCCGTTATGCTTCTTCTTTATACATTAGGGACTCTTTTCATACACGCACACCAGTTTCGGAGGACAAACGTAATGTAACATAAAACATGTTGTGTTAGGATCATTGAAGGGTCCAGAGTAATTGATGTTCACTTATCACTGAAACAATAGCGGTGAACTTTTATATAGACATACTTTCATATAGACTAATGAAATGCGATATAAATAGGTCACACGTTGCAATAAGGTTCGAAGTGTAGGTCAATTTCGTTAGCAACAGTCGTTCGAAATGTCCCAAGTGTTTATGTGCGGAATGTTTTACCTTGTGACCTTGAAGTTTTTGCATTTCTGATCATTTTAGTTGGTGGAAGTTATTTTTGGATTCATCGGGCCGCGTTCAAAATCCAAACAAACTTCTATGTAAACTTTTTTGCACTCTTCTGTACGGAAACACGATAACATTTTAATTAAGTAAATTAAATTTTTTATCCAAAACATACTATCAAGGAATTTGAAAAAGTTAAAGAACTAAGGATTGTTAGAAAAATAACGTCCGTACTTTTCTGAAAAGGGTAGACAGAGGGGTAACAAATATAGTACACTGCCACGATTCACCCGTTGTGCTAAAAACGTCCCATTATGGATTAGAGGTTGAGTTTTGAAAAATGGTTATCGTTGGCTATAAAATGTTTTGGATTGTTTGAAGACATTAGCATAAGAGCAGGTAGTAGGCACGTGTGTCCACTATTACCCATTGTATCTGTAGCCTAACCCAAATAGGACTGTAAGGTACATTTAGATTCGGTCCTGTTTGGCAATTTTTAAGTGTGTCGATAGTAGCACTTACGTACGATACGTTTTAATATCGTGAAAAGATGCTTGGAGTCACTTGTATGGAATGACAGTGACATCATAATAGTTTAGCAAGATCAGTAATAGACCATGCATCTCTAGAAAAACCCTATTTATCCTTGGCTTTAAGAATTGTATAATATATGTTTGTCGGGGAGATACTCGTATTTAAATAAAAACCTATTTATTCTTGACTCGAAGAATCCCGTGTTATCTGTTGGAGAACACTCTTTTCCGTTTCCGTCCTAACGAGAATTATGGAAGTAAATGGTTTTATTCTCGCAATTGGTATCTATCTAAGAAAATAATAAAAGCTTCATCTAAGCCTTGTCAATCACAGTAACAACCTTTGAATAGATAGATAGATGATAAAATCCCTCCCTCTATATATTTGCGAGTGTGCGTGCGTGCGTCAGTGGGTGCGTGCGAACGCGTACGAGCGTGCGTCAGCGCGTCCGTGCGCGTATGTACGTATACGCATATACATATACACAGAGATAGAGCATACATATTTAAGTATAAATTAGAAGTAACATAAAGTTCACCTTGCTTAAATAAAGGGTGAGATACGGACTTATCCGTTGTCACCAACCAATAGGGCGATAGGGTTGTAATTTGTCAAACGACTCGATCGCGACAAACTGCTTGTGGATTACTTCGGACGGAGGAATTCCAATAATATTTCACTAGTCTCGCACCGTCTGTACCAAATACGGAAGGATCCGGGGCTAAGCAGGAAGGTTTAATATTTGGGTGAAATTCATTTAAAATAGCCAGATGTTTCAGTTAATTATGTAACATCACGCCTGTATTTCCCCCAAAGGGTAAGCAGATTAGTGTAGTATACTCTCATGTGTACCGGTTACGTTATATGTTCCAACATGGAATAAAGATTTACTATGGCCTTATATCGGGCACATATTCAGACTCCATGCTATTACTGGGAATTTCAAAACGTAACATCACGCCTGTAATCCCCGAAGGGGTAGGCAGAGGAGTGTAGTACACTCCCACATTTCACCAGT
>DWFV01001129.1:0-11865 GCA_018246775.1 Parelbella machaon machaon
GCACTCGATCCTCCGCAGATCTCATCCAGCCACTACCACCTTCCTTTTTAAGTGAACCGGGCAGTAAAAAATCTGCCTTCCTTAAATAAAAGTACAAATTAGTAATTCTATTACAGGTGCGGTGCTCTCCATCCGGGAGACCAGCTCTTGGCTTTCGATGACCACGTGATAGAGGGCAGCAGCTACACCGCAGAAGAAGTGATGTGCTACCTGGAGAATTGCGAAGCGGGCTTCACGAGGCTCCATATTGCTCCGAGACATGTATTGGCTCATGGTGGAAGGTTTACGAGAGGTGAGTTATAATAAAAAACAAGAATGTATGTAAGCTTTTTTTAATATAAATTAACAATATTACAATAATTACCATGAATTTCTCGATATGTTTATATATACCTTCATAATCATTTATATAAATATAGCGAATAATTTTACACATTCACCAAATATTTATACAGTTCCCGTTGACGATTGGGTAAATATAGTTTGAAGTTTACTTCGAAGTGTTTGAATTAACCTAAATACATATATGTGGTCGTTACGCGTCCTGTGAATCGATATCAGCGGTTTACGTTGATCGATATTTATATACCATACTGAGACTTACCCTACTGAGAAAAGTTATATAATAACTTACGTTTCATTGTTTAATGATTATTAAATCAATACAAATTACATTAAAACATACATATATCGTTAATTGAAAGGACGTAATACATAATAACATATACAACTATATATATACAAATACATAAAACTTATTTGAAATAAATCATAAATATTTCAAATTGAAAATTCTAGATTTTATCGCTGAAATAAATTACTTACATATGTATACGAGTACCCTCTGAACCCAAGTCTGGATATGCTCGCCCCAGTAACCATGACAGCAGCATATTCACTCGTGCGATACATATTATATTAATCTCATAGTCAAATACAACATAATCCCTGAATATGTCAATAGCTCACATACGGTAGATGATTACAGAGAGAGAACAGTTTCCAGTAAAGGAGAAGCATAACTTTTATAAGTTTTAAGTTAAAAGAGAAAAGCGATATAAATAGGTAATAAGCTAGAGAGGTAGCCGAACTCTTATTTGAGCTAAAAGCCTTACTGAGCTCAGTGAGACCTAATCCTTAATTAGAAACATTTAGCCTTTGAGCAGCGACATATATGTGAAGATCTGTTACTGCTTAAGAAATGAGTTGGACTACGTTCTAAGTACATTGATGCATAAACGAACCTTTTAGAATTAATGACTATACTGCATTAGTGACTATATTATAATTTTAGTGACTATACTATCAACCCTGAGACACAAATTATCATTAGTGACTATATATTAGTGACTATACTATAATTTTAGTGACTATACAATCATCTCTGAGCCACAAGAGTTTATTACCCATACACGGGTAGTAAGATTTTTAAGAAATAGAATCAGGCAAACAATATAGTCATCTGGCTAAGTAGCCAATGGTGTAAATGCAAATATGTATATAAAGTTACTTAAATAATCGACCCCCAACCCGCAAGCCCAGGATTATGAGAAACAGGCCTCAAACGAGGTCTATGTTCAGCAGTGGGCTTAGGAAGTTGATGATAATAGTGGCCTTAAATAAAACTCGTGCCTAACCGAAAGCAATAAGGAAAATACTGGGAATGCTAATTCGAAGAAAAATAGTCTCAAATCCACCCATAATAAGTCTTTGAAAAAGAAAAATATTAAAATCTTTCTCTTGTAACTTATACTACTATCATTCGGTAACATATTAACATCAAACGTGGCTCGTTTGAGTCAAAAGACTTTAGTTCTGTACAGCACATATTTACATATATGTATCTATGTAGGTTCATACGTGAAGATACACAGGTATTAGCAATTTGAGACGCGATAATAATCCAAATGTCGCCTGCGAGTTACTAACTTGTAATTAATGATGTATGAACGTTTATGATCGATGTGTACGAAGTAAACATAAATAGATTATGGCAAATTTAACGTCTATTCGCCTACATTAATCATAAGTCTTTCTTTATTTAAAATTACTGTTTTTTTTATGGGCAAACGCAACGATTTATTATTAAAGCTACGAAAACGAATAGTCAGTTGTTAAATTTTAATAATGTCTATGATAATTATAATTATGCATAATTATTAATTTAGCATATTCATCATTTTCTAATAATTAATTATTCTCAATAGAATGTTTTTTTTTAATATATTGTAGTTAAAAATAATCACGATTTATTTGATTTCATAATATTTCGTGCGAAAACACTGTAAGGAATAATAACCGATGTAAGATTTGGAAAAGAAAAATCTAATACTTATCTTTTCCTTCCCTTACATTCCTTGCATCGGATATAATTATCTCACCCAAAGCAGAAATATGAGCCTTTTGTTCTTTTGTTACAGAAAATTCTATATCTGGGTTGTCGACATTGAATGCGAAGAAACATCGGCAAAGGAATTACAGGCAAAGTTCGATGCCGAAGCTGGGCTTGCAGGACGAATATGGTAGGTATTCATATTTCCATTATTCCAGCGTTTGACGACTCGTTAAGGATGTTAGTACGCTCGTTACGTTACTTAACCCGTGAAACTTACGTTACATACATTTACCTTACGTTTACAGATATTAAAGTTGACTTTATTCCAGCGCGAATATAATTATCGAATTTATAAATGGACGTTAGAGAGACGTTCTGACAATTTTACTGTTTAAAAACCTGTTAACTTAAAAGGGTTAAGAGTAATGTCGAATATAAAAGGCTTCAAGATTCATTAATTTTGTTTTCAATAAATCTTAGTGTTCCTTGGAAATAAATGCAAATACTCGGGAATATAAGAGATTGATTTAATAGGTTTGTAAAGCACTCCTTTGACCCTTTTCGTAATTGTTAGAATTGAAGTCTGTAAAATTGATTGTCGTTGCAGACTGCGCAAAACGACTGTTCAAGATAAACAGTCGATAAGAATTTGTAATATTCTCATAGTCTTATTGGTCACTAAACCCTTAATCACACATACTTCAGTGTGATGGCGTCTGACTCATACGACGCCCAGTTCTTGCCAGTAGTAAATAAAAATCTTCCTAAAACTTTATTTGAAGATGCTTATTTTCAACTAGCAATTTTAGATGTCATTAAATGCTTGCCACCATTAAATGAAATCTCGTAATATCCAGTTCGTGTTCCATTTGTCTTGTTACGAAGCCATCGTTTTGAGAGTTTGCTAGAAAATATTTTAGGACGAAACGTACAAATGATAATTGTTTCGTACGTATAAAGTTTAAAATTATACTCCTGAGTCATAAATAGTATTCTTTGTTTGTCAACGGAAAACTACAAGTTGAAGAACGAATACGAATAGAAGAAAAGAAAGAATCCCTTAGATCCCTTCAAATAAACCTAAGAAAAGTTATCCATTTATACCTGAACTGGGCTAAGGCAAATATTTTTTGTCTACCTTACAAAGGAGGATTCGCCGCGCGAACGACGATGTTTATTTAGGATTATTGTGTTCACATTAATTCTCGGGTACACTTGTTTGGGATCTGAACAATATTATATTTGTACATCAGATCTACACTGTAATAGAAAGTCACAGGAGTACACACTAAACGTGTAATATGTATGTACGGCTTAATAAAAGAATACCGGTCGCCACTACTCCTGAATCTCCACCAAGAAAGCGGCTATTTTACTTACAACTCTCTCTAAGAGAGGCACTTATAGGCCTACCTTCAATAGTGGAATGAGACTGGCCGATGATGATGATAAATAACCTAACAAGAATTTAAAATTAGAAGATTTTTCCGTATCTGCATGTTTTGCAGTATGATAGAAATTCTTCGGTTTAAACTCTCTGAGGATGTTAATTACGTACTTATAATTAAACATACGTGAAGTAATTAATTTTATACAAAATAGTAAATAATTTGGACACATATACCGAAGTCAATTAAAATCCATTCACGCAGTATGTCGTTTAATCTGTGAACGTTGTTTGCTATCAATTTGTTTAATTTGTAGATTGATTGATACTGCGAGTTTCGTATCAAACTTTGTAATTACATTATTTTTTTCATTAAATATTTTTTAACTATTTTTTTATTACATATTTACACGTACAGTTTCTAACTCACGTAATATATTTGCATACCATCAACATCAGCAATCCTTTTATCGCTTCACTGTTCATCCCGGATCTTCCCTCAAATACGATCGGCTAACAGTTATATGTATAAGAACATTATCATCTTCAGCCTCTTTCAGCCAACTGCTGGACATAGGTCTCATATATAAGAACGCCAAATATTTATTAGCATATAATATTGATGTCCAATTGACATATTAGCACTGATATATAACTCTGAATTCCACAGATACTCAACAAAATTACATGAACATGGCGGTATGTAGGACGGAGTCACTGAACATTCAGCTAGAAGTTCTGCCAGGACAGAGCAGTGGCTTAGCGGTACATGAAGAAAACGGGACTCTGGTCATCTCTCATTTAGCTACGCAATCACCAGCTTATCGGTAAGAATTAATGAGCGATGAGTATACATATGTATAATGAATACCGATAGGAACTTTCACTAGCCTGTATCAAATGAAGCCTTTGATAAAATTGTTCGAAGCGGTTTAGTTTATTATTTTTTTCAAAGTAGGACTTCAATATAACATACATTAGGAAAACACATCGAAATCTATAATTTTTTCTGTTAAGAAATAAAATTATAATTGCCGGCAAAAAAATAATTTATCATTTTTTATCTTCGTAGTAGCAGCAGGTACCAAATTAAAAGTGGACATCGAAATCCAACAAGAAATTATTTATTTCAATGACGTTTAAAATGCTTTCAATCCACAATTATCACAAGACTTAAAGGGAGATAATATTTTTAGTGAGCTTCCTAAACTAAATATTTTTTTCAGATCTGGTTGCCTACAAATACGAGACAGAGTGATGTCTATAAATGGTCACGAAAACCTCACCACGGATGTAGCTAATGAGATATTGCAAAGGAGAAATGATTCTCATAATGCAAAATATCTTACCCTTAATGTAGAATTTAGTATGCCTAATACTATAGAAGCATCTAGTGGAGTATTTAATGTGAAGTTAGCTAAAACATCTGCAGGACTCGGTGTCACTATAACAGGTCAATATATATACTTTAATTTAATATAACAACATTAAAGAAAATTTTAAATGAACCCGTCATATTTGTTGCTTTTACATTTATATACCTATTTTATAATTCTGGAAGTACTGAATCATCGTAAACAAATGATATTTTTTAAATCTGATCATACCACCTCGTCACCGACTATTGGATTTGCTTAGATTCTTAGACTCCTATTGCAATTCAGACGTTTGTACTCGTATACCTAGAAATGAAACTCAACATAACTATGTAAATATATCTCTCAATTTAGGTTGCAAGCAAAAGCTTTTGAGCAACGAGGAGCCGATGGTAATATCCGACATAAAGCCGGGATCAGTGGCGCACCGCAGTGGCGCTCTGGCTGCAGGTGACCAACTACTAGCTATCAATGGACAGCCATTACACAACTTATCCTTAGTAAGTAACAAAGATATCTAAATCCAAATAACATTAGATTGAATAGAATAAAACCTTTTCTCATTCAGCCGTAAATAATATATTGATTTTCTCGACTCTTTCATTTATCCACCTATGGCATATGATTTTATACAGAGACTGACAGAAAATAACAGACTTAAAATCTTTCTGAATTCCCCTTATTGTCTTGAGTTGTTTTTGGATATTTCTTATTAGGCAAATGCTTAAATTTAAAATAAGCCTTAGCTCTTCTTTCATATTTATCGTCATAAATTTTACTACTACCCAACACTTAAACAGTTGAATACTTAAGAAAAGTTTACACTGACGACCACGCTATTAAGCTTCTTTAAGTTTTTTCTTAAATGTTTACTGTTTTAGAGTAAAGTATTCTCTTTAAGTGTTAACAGTTGCCATCACAAAATCAAAAGAACTTAAGTTATTGATAATGACTATCATAATAAATCATGTGCCAGTAATTTATTTAGACTTATTGTGTATGGATTAAAATTGATGCATTAAGCACAAATATTTTGTTAAGATATTTCAACGACGGATTTGTTTCAGGACACTGCATTTAACATACTACAGAATTCGCTAGACGACATAATTACACTAAAAATTCGTAAGCGGGATCTCACAGAAGATTGGTCAAATATACACAAACACAATGCTAAACTAACTTTACAAAGCTTTAGTCACATAGAAACAAAGGCCGTTGTTCATAGCGGGGAAGACTCTGGGCATCACACGGATAGTCCTAACAATAGTGCTAAGGAAAGTGAGAGAAGCCATGGCAGCAGCGATAATGGAAGCACTGCGGTATTCATGGTAGAACTTATAAGAGCAGAAAACGGTCCTTTGGGACTGACAATAGCAGGAAGTGAAGATGTGGCACAGCCTATACTTTTAAGTGGACTTGTTGAAGGTAAAGAATGTTTTAAAATCCATAAAATATTAACATTTTGCGAAACGATTAGATTAAAGTAAAGAATGCGGTAATGTAATTCTATTGGAATTCCAAAACCATCTAACTGTTTCTTGCTTATTGAATTCACTTAGAACCGTACATTTTCTAGGTGGCCTAGCAGAAAAATGCGGAAAATTGGCAATAGGGGATGAGTTACTCAGTATAAATGGTGAAAGTGTTCTAAATAAACCTCTATCTGAAGCAATAAAACTGTTGCAGCAAAGTGGACAAAGAGTCCAGTTGCAACTATGCAGAAAAGTCACCGGTAAGTTACCGTTACTTGTTATTTTTGGAATTCGTTCAAACCATTGGGCTCATTTCCAAAACGGTCTGAATTAATAAGGAACGACAGAACAAGATAAATGTCTAGTTTTATGACTATTGCAGCACATCTTTTGGTTTTATTACCACCTTTAATGTCATTGACCTTAAATTCAATACAAATTGCATTTCGTATTAAAGTAATGCATTTTACATAATACTTTTTCTTTTTCATTGAATTACGTAAGTCTATAAACCTATCATTCAATTTAAAAAAAGAATTTTGGATTTATAAATGTTTGTCGGATGATAGTTCCTATATGCGGTGATAAATTCTATTTTCAAAAGAACTTTTCCAATTTTTCTTTGAATATTAACGTCATCCACGTAAATAATTTCATTTTGAATACAAAGGATTTTATAATAGCATTTAGTACTCGGTAGGCTAGTTGGTCGCTGTCAAACCCACGCTGGCACAAGGCCAAATGATACTTAACGCTCTTATCCGACACTTTTCGCTTTTCCGTGACAGGGCTTTCAAACTGCAAAATCAATTGACTTAAAAGTTTTGGCAAATTTAATGGCGTTAGTCCACAGCGATGTTTATATTTAGTTTATTAAAAGGTAATGGCCAAAAGCAGGTACCAGTTTGCCATTAAATGCATTTTGGATATTCTGGTGTATGTGTCTGATAATATCTAGTTAGGCAGACTAGAGTCATCTGCTCTAAACGTGATATGTTCGTACACACAATCAAGAGTGTCTTTCACATCATTAATAATAATAATGATAATAATAATTTTGATCTTATTTGGCAAAAAAAGTTAACCCTTAATTCAACGTGGTTTTTGTTGTCATTTAATAAAAAAATATTCAATACTTTTGATGATTTCACTTACATTCAAATTGATATACCTGTGTTTCAAGTTACCAATAAACCAGTTTAATAACGACAATGTGAATGCTATCAAAAGACTTCACTACCCTGTGACTATAACAATAACTCGCTTATGTATGGATGAACGTAATATAGCAACTTTGAAGTTAAATTTTGTCGATACATTTACAGGAACAATTGATTGTGCAGAATCGAGCGCGAGAGACTCAAGTCATTCCACGTCGAGTCCTGGACTATCCAATGATAGCGCTGTAGAATCATGGGATCAAAATACACCAATCCGGACTAGTGCTAATTGCGGTGAGTATTATTTTAAATAACACCGTATTTACATGCATCAAATGAAACTCGTTCAACAACGTTCATTCTAGCAAGTCAATAAAGAAATTAGAACATATAGTATATTTATTGTAAGTTGCTTTACTTTAATACTTGAACTGTTTTCTCTATTACCGTGTATTGTGGTATTTCTACCTCAAAATTCATATACAGCTTTTAATAGTGTATGTGAACACAAATCATTTTGAAAATAACCCAAGACATATTAAATGAAGTAATATCATAACTATCTTCTATAAACTTAAGTACGGTTTCATATAATTATAACATTGGTGGCATTAAGTCACTTTATAGTCTCTTGGTGAATAGTCAATTACTTGTATATGATAAATTCCTCATTCTCATGACATGAAAGGATCAAAGCTAGCTAATGGCCACTAGCCATTAGTTTTTTGTCGCACTTTATTGTTTATCTTCTAAAATTTATAATAACATTTTACGTAACCATCAAATTTTACGTGTACCTTATTTCGAAATCGACATATACATATTTCTGTCTAACAAATGTGTTGTTCGATTTGATGCAAGATCTCGAATATGTAAACAGCAACCTATGTAAATTGAACGGCGAATCAATTTCTAAAACGTACCATTTATTACGTCGAGGGTATTTTATTGCTGCTATTTGTTGTCTATTCTTATTGAAACGGTTTCAGGTAATTCTGAGGTAATAGAGTATGCCGTCCCAGATAAGAGTCGAATAGATAAGCAACCATATTCTCCTACGGACGAAGACAAACTTATGGCGTCGAACTATAGCTCGGCGGCACCTTACAGTATTAATGATTTGCCATTACCTAACTATTCTCTAAATAATTCTTTGAAGACCTTCCATTATGAGAACACCTGTATAATACCAGAGAGCACATTGAAGAATAAACAGACTATAACGAGAGAAGATGACGTACAGCAGATTGAAATTTTGACAAGTAACATGAAAGATTGCCAACTGCATAGCGCGGAAAAGTCATCGTGCAAATGCGACTATGTACAAATGGGCCCATATGGTATAGTTTCTCCCAAAAACAGAAGGCCCAACTGGGATAACGATTTTTTGAATAACGGAATCTACACGGTGACGACACCGCAGAAATCTCCGCACAAGCCAGGAATACCGGGTACAAGCTTTCAGTTCGCAACGAGTCCGATATATGAAAATGATGTTCCAAGTGAGTAAAATAAATATCTTGGTTATTCATTTTTTGTCAATTCTAAACTAGGTGTACCATATCATGTTTTATTTGAATATTTAGTCCAGCTAATGCCAGCTATTTCTACAGCTACATTACGCTCAGTTTCATTTCTAAACATAGTCCTGAAATCTTTGTAAACAGTTAAGGGCTCAAGTCTAACAATTGCCAAATCCCCTTTGTTCTAGGTCTCTATGGCAGTGAAACTCTCTCCCCTGCTAAAGGATCGATCCACCACGTCATTCTATACAAAGATGCCATTTACGACGACTACGGGTTCTCAGTGTCCGACGGATTATACGAAAGAGGCGTATACATCAACCGGATTAGAAAGGGCGGCCCAGCCGATATCGTCGGACTCCTACGGCCTTACGACAGGATTTTGCAGGTTTGTCTGATATCGGATTATGGATATCTTGATCGGATTATCGTCGTATAATGGCGATTCAAATAGAAGTTGTTTTTGCTAACGCACGTATGGGTGACGCTAGCGCGCTCTGAAATACCTGTATTCCAAAGATAGGAATAGTCTGTACCGATTAAAATATATTTTCTTATATTTAATAATATTATAAGCACTAAATCTTGGGCATAAAATACATGATATAATCACATAAATATGTAAGTTTAAATCAAGTGATTTTATCTCTCCGCCGGTTGATCTTCAAGTACTTTCAAATTCATTACAATTTTATAAATGCTCGTCATATTTTTCAATACACTGAACATCGAATAAACTTGCGTAATACGTTTTTAACTTTTATATTTTATCAGTACTTCAACATGCTTCAAAAATTTCACCCTCGTAGTCTAAAAGTCCTTGGATTCCAAAAGTATGACAAACTGATTATCACATCTCATTACGATCCATGCAAAATCATGGTTAAAAGACAGAATTATCTCGACTTATAAGTTAACATGATTTCGGTAAAGAAAGTCCATATTAATTGACGGTGTCTCAACAGGTGAACGGAACTAGAACAGTGGACTACGACTGTTGCTTAACTGTGCCGTTGATAGCATCAGCAGGAGACCGACTTGAGATTGTCGTTCAAAGGAACGCAACATCGCGGGTGAGTTCAGGATTCGAAACTTTATATTCTTTCCAACATCTTTGGTGCAAATTAATATTTGTTGTGTCTGTTACAAGATTCCTCGTTAGGTGGTCGGCTAAAGGAATAAGAAAATGACGTATCGCAAGCATTAGGAAATCTTAAGAATAAATTATTAACTCCCGACAAATGTACATTAATCGAAATATTTACATCGTAAATTATCTCATAGGAAAAATGAAAGAATCACATGGAATTTCACATTTTTCATATATAATTGAAGAGTTGTAACATGATAACTGCAATGTTTTAGCACGTTTCGTTTAAGCCAATGACAGTGCAAAATATCTTGTTTTATACGTAAACAATAATGTCTTGTCAAATTTTCTGAGTAGAGTGTATAGATAAGACGGATAATCTTTTTCATGTGTGCTCAATTGTAACGAATCTTCCCCTTTACTTATCATTGTCGACAGATTTCTCTTTCGATAAAAGGAGCTGTTAGATGACACTATAATTTCTTGTGATATGTGGAACAGATCTGAATAATATACATACATATTTTAAAAACACATGTCTCCTGTAATTGGAATTTTGTAAAAAATTTGCAGAAGAATTTTGGTGAGAGTTATAAAATAACATATCTGGTAAAGATAATTAAAATAGAAACAATTTCTTTGTCAACATACGTAATAACTTACATGTTATTTTAAACAACATTAAAATCCGATCCCTAATACTTGTTACAGGACCTCAAGAACCAGAGACAGGAAGATAGCTCGAGCCCAAGTGATAGTAGTATCGTGACAAAGACCATATAGTGCATAACCCGACTCTAGTGCAGTTGTCAAAGACACTAAACAGTTAAACTTTTAAGAATTTAACCATAGTAAAAATATACATAATTACGAAAGTAAATACTGTAAAGTTAACATAAGGTGTAAACGTTGATGAGAATGAAATATATGTAGCTTGGTAATTATATAAAACTTGTACTTAAATCATTCAAGTTCCGTTCAAAATATTCAAAAGTGAATACTCAATTGCAGTTAGAAATAAAGATTATGGATGGTTTCATGTTTATAACAACATTCACAAGCACAATTCTCGTATGTATCACGTTGATTGTTTAGATATTAGGTTACTGATTTTGGCATTGAATGCTGATAAGTTTTTTAATGGTATGAAATATAAAAATTTAAAAAATGATATAAATGAAGATCATGAGTGTTTGGAGAGTAATGAGACATCGTTTTTTGGTAGATAAGCACATGTGCGTACTAATAATGCAGTAAGAAAACGGCTTATAATCTTTAATTATATAATAGTCAAAATATATGATAAAATTTTAATACCTAATGTAGAATTTAATATGAATAATAATATAATCACCAAAGATAATTGTTTAGAATTAATGAACGATGTCAAGTTCGAAACAAAAAAAAAATTCTTCAGTGAAAAATTTAATATGCCATACAATGTCAGTTTATGTTTTATTTCCGTAACGTGCCTATATGTATAGAAAGATACACATATATACACATCTTTTATTAGCAT
>DWFV01001130.1:0-11864 GCA_018246775.1 Parelbella machaon machaon
TATGTATCCATTGAGCTATAAAGTTGCGCGCGAAGTTTATGCACAATCAATACGCGACCGTAGATAAAATGGAATTGCTTAGTGCGTTGCTTCTTGCTATATCTTTTGATAATTCCTGTCTATCTTAACTACCACGTTGGTCGAGTTGGTCGCAAGTGGAACTGACGAGCGAGAGGTCCAGGGTTCGATACCCTCATCAGGTATCACTGAGTTTTTCTGACTTGGTATTCCCAGTAATATAACGGATTTTAAATTTGTTTATGGTGTCTGTAAATAGACTCACCTGTTATTCCTTGTTATAAAATAACTAACATCGTGGGAGCGTATTACACTCTTCTTACTACTTCTTTAGAAAAATACAGACGTAATGTTCGGTTTTTTTTTTTAAAAACTCGAAAATACATGTAAACTCGACTTACATGGAAATTATACCAGTAGATTCTCTCTCACTTGTAATTAGAGACAGCAAGGCATCGGGCCAACACAGTACTGTTAGCGTGCTATCAAAACGTTGGTTAGGTAGCAACTCTAAATTGTGTTTTATTTGAATATAGCATTTAATTGGACACTGACAGGCGACTCGTTGACATAGTTACATATACCATCGATTAGTTCCGCGCTGACCGCCACCGGACGGTGCATTGGAATTTAACAATTCATTTATTCTTTCGAACCTTTCATTAATTATTGTCTTCTTTACTTCCTTTTCTTATTCATCATTATTATCATTATCGTCATTATCATCATCGTCATCATCATTAACATGAGTCTGTTTCTGTCCGGACATATCGCTTTGCGTATTTAGTCATCCCACCTGACGGAGTGCGTCCTATCGGTCTATCTATAGTAACGTTTCAAATTAATAGATTGTAATAATTCAAAAATAAATAATTTTGTCAACTTTATATTTATTTTATTTACTAACGGTGGAAGCCATAGTATAATTATTACTTTCTTAAATTACATTAAAATATAAATTTTGCGTCACATATCCATGTTATTCCTTTTATTAATTCTTTCTTATTGATATGATATTTCGTTGCAAATTTTCTATAACGTAACTAATGTTACAAATTAATAAGTTTTGTTTTTCTTTTTTCAGGTATTAATTTTACGAAGGTCCCTAGTACTCCTATTAGTGGTATGTATAGAAGACTTATCTATAGTTATACATCAGCTGTGATATTTTCTTATAAAATGGCAAGAATTTATACTCGAATAGATTAAATTAGAAGATACAGTTTTTGTATTATAAATATATACGCAATTACATACATGTACAAATAGAAATTCAGTACTCATCACATAAATATTTGTATTGATTTAGCAGCCTTTATTACTGCCTCCGTTCGTTTTTGCGTCCTATTGCTGGACCGTGAGTAATTGCGAAAGACCTGTAGCTACCAATTCTATTAAGCTTTTACTACCATTGTCATACAAAAATAGAATAAAAAATGAAGTCTTCGCGGCCAATATTTTTAATAATACCTATCATAAACTAAACCGGGGGTTACCTAACAGCGTGTCCAAATCCCTAAGATGTTGCGGTTATCCATCCTACTGGAGTCGCTAGACAGGCAAGCAATTAATATTTATTTCCATCCGTTTTTAATTAAAGATCACCTTAGGCCAAATTCGAGAAGTTGTGCTGAAAAAAGCAAACTCATCTCTTAAATTATTTATTGTTTTCAGTCTTTAATTTTATTTTATATTAATGATTTTTAGCTCTTAAGTACTATTAATTTAGATTCCAAGAATAAAGTGATTTTATGGCATTAGGCTCACCACCTATTCCATGGGACTTAAACGTAACTGGTGAAACGCGGGAGTGTACTACACTCCTCTGCCTACCCCTTGGAGATTACAGGCGTGATGTTACTTTTTTTTTAAAATATATTATGAAAACATACAAAAAAACATCTTTTTAAATTTCAAGTGACGTTAAAATTTCATTTCAACACTACAGAAACAGATTTCACGGTCTAGCGATCCGTTTGATATTAAAACCATAACGTTCTTTACAACGTAGAAAACGTTAAATTAACGGGAAATGCAAATAATTGTTATGCTCTAATAACTCGGCGGCGACTTTAGTTCGTTACAAGAGCACAGCACACTTCATTATACGTTTTCGCGTCTATACCAAGATATCCACTATCCTTAGTTACAAATCAAATCAGCATCATACAAATGAAAAATTTTATGCGTGTTTTGCTTGGACATTATCATACTACATTTTTAGATTACCTACTTATGTGTCGAGAAAATTTTAGTGGAATATGGTCACGTAAATTTACTGAGGAACTTTCTAGAGAACTGCATAGTACATAATTGTATAATTGACCTCTATGTCATCGTCGTCAACCGGACATCACTGTCGGGCACAGGTCGCCTATCGGAACGAGACGGGTTAAGGTCATAGTTCATATCGCCGGTCAAGTGCAGTTTGACTGACTTCCCACAACTTAGAGAAAATTAAGGAAAATTTTAAATGATTTAGCTTTTCTCGCTATATATTTTTAACCGTTGATCATCGTCACATTTTTGTCGTTCCACTGTTGGATAAGATAAGTACGGTTCTGTATACAGAATGAAATGGGCGAAGGCCATACTTCAATACTGTGATCAACATAATAAAGCACTCTATTCTTGTGTGTTTTTCCTCAATAGCAATGTTTAATGTTTAAAAAGACACAAAGGTTTGCAAAGTCACAAGTGCATGTCAAAATCGAACCCTAGACCCTCGTCCGGGCAAGCTGAAAACTACGCAAACAATCCTATGACTTCTTACAGGGGGTGAGTCAAGTAATTACAGAATATAAGTATAGGAAGGAATTAATTATATATTCATTTAAAAGCAAGAGTTTGTGGTTAAAAGATCCATATATTGGGATATGATGTATTTCACCATAGTCGTCAATAATATCAATGCTTCATAGATCATTTGTAGAAATGTATGTGCTGTACTGGACACTAAACGTCGCCATTGAATGAAGAAAACGAAAAAAACAATTACCTTATATGTATGTACCGAGATTATCGCAAACGCTGAGTACCTACGTCATATTTATTGCACAGTCACAATCATAACCTGGTACAGATTAGTAGTTAAATTAAGATTATGTACCTACATACATCTATTGCTCGCCACAAACATTAGCGCTACGTGGGAACGTACACAGAGGTACTGTCGAGTCGACAAGGTGGCGAAATTGCCAGCGAATTATGAACGGTGCAACGAAGACACGCGTGTTTCGCGGACGTGTGACCCGACACTGACCGCAAGCTGCCTGCCACGTAGCGGGATAGAGCGGAGTTTTTCTATAGAAACTCGCTGTAACACTCTTTTTTACACGATTGTACTCTATAATATTAGATAGTGTTACTCATGGCTAACGGGATACGATATTTACATATATATTTTCCTTAGCTCGTTGCGCTCGAGTTCATAATCGGGCCGCTTATTACGTCAGATAGAAGGGAAGAGATATTTTATTCTTCATCCAAAGTATATGTATATGTACTTTACATCTTAAGAATATCCGTTACTCATTAGTTTTCATTATTGGAATTACATTTGTACAGTCAAGAGCAAAATCAGTTATCATTATTAATTTATTTTTGCTTACATAGTATAGGAAATCGAATGCACTTTTATAAGCAAGTGTACCTATAGGGCTTGTAATATGCGTGATGTCGTAATATATGCATGTAAACCGTGTATTTCAATTGCATTCTGAGATTATTTATTAAACTTTAATAGCATTTAGAAGTTTCTTGCACGTATTACTTTGAATCTGGCCGTCGTAACTGATTTCCTTAGTGTGTAGGTACTTGCACTCTGTATTTTGCCTATATATCTGCGTGTTTTCAATGATGGGATGTATACTTTCTCTCTTCAGTACATTTTTATGACAATATAAGATAACTAGTATTCCCGCAGTGAACGTTAGTGAACAGAGAACATTGAACAGAGACATCGAAATCCTCACACAACCGTGTTCATGAACAGCAATCTTGACAGAAATCGAACCTTCGCCGGGGACTATTGGTATTCAGTCATTAAACGAAGCCTGTGCCGTTGCGCGCGACCTGCCGCCCCTAATCCAATTACTGGCAACACGCAATGACATCCGCCGCCCCGCGCGATGCACCAACTTACATGTGTTCCCTCACGTATACATAATGGGATCTAAGACGCTTTACTTGTCGTATCTGTCTTATAACGTCACAAGATTGTTTTTTCTAATTATCGTCCGGTTACCAATTGTCCAGTTTTGTCACGTCAGAATTTTTTTTAACCAGTTTTTGTCAATTCAATAATTGTACCGTTTTCTAGCTCCGCATTAGTGGTAAGAAAACTGTGCAATTATAGACTATACCTGTAGACACTATATTACTATTCTTAAGTCAAACCTGTAAACAGGTGATCTCCTGAAACGTCAATGTCTAAAGTAGACTCGCTTCTACACTTATGTATATCCATAGACTAAGTGACTGTTAATTTTTGCGAGTTCTACAACTAAAAATACATATATCAGACAGGAAATAATACTGACATTTTATTATATACGGACAACGAAGTCGTAGCAAACGCTACGAACGAACTCTGTGTTCTTAAAATCATTTTCATCTCATTTATTTAAATGATCATTAAAAAAGGCATAGTAATATGCTGTTGCAATTTTTTTGTGCATTTACATAATTAATGTACAAATGCATTAAATCACCTTGGTTTATTGTGGCGGTTAACAAACAAAATGACAAGTCGAAACACAAAATAAAACATTACACCTCCACCAGATCGATGATATCAATATTTACACCGCTCGTAATTCAATAGAATGAAGTCGTGATCAAAACATCCCGTGGCTCCGTAGACCGCAGCTGTTGTCTGCCGGATGATATAAGGGGAGAAACGTCTCCGCCCAATTGAGGAACATTCGTGTGGGCGCCTTCTAGAACAATCTATTTACGAGTGAGCGGCGACCGACTACTGTGTTATCGCAAATTAAACGCCAGCGACTTATTTACGATGGCTAAGTCGCCGCGGGCCACGTGGGAATTACCCAACTAGATGCGTATGCGCAAATATCTCACTCCCACGTTGCTCACTTTGTACCGCACCGTTGCTGGTTGCGACATTAGGCGCTATTTGCCAATATATCATCAGCTTCTTGAACATTTACATGACATTAAGCGCACTCACTAATTCACCATACTATCTATCTAGCTATCTATCTATGACTTCTGACAACCACAGTGACAACTAACTTAGTGACGATAAGAGTGAGTTTAAGGTGACATTATACCATGTGAACACAGTTTTATGATTGTAAAAAATTACAAATATTACGTTTTCTTATAATGATTCACGAAATATTTTTGTAAACGCTATTAATATAGTATTGTTCAGTAATCCTATTAATATAATTTTACATACCATCCATGCATGTGTTAACTTACTCCGTAAACGCTTTGTTGACATTTGTTTTACGTACCTGGAACAGAAAATGCATATGTATATATATTTATAACGAAAAAATATTTAACAATATGTTTATACTAATTAATAAAATGGTATGTATTATTTAAATACTGTTGTACTTTTAAAATAAACTATATATTTTAATGCACTTTTGTTTAAACGAAAAAAAAACCAATCAGAATAAAATCGAAAAAAAGAATGTAGAATGTTAATGTTATTGGAAGACCAAAGCATCTTAATGCAACAACCTATCTAAAAATAGGATACTAACGAAGCTGCAACACGTTCTAATGACAATTTGTGCGTTAACACCGATACGAAACAAGTATGCAGATGTTTATCGGAGAATGTTGGGTGCATATAATAGACTCATTAGATTGTTCCGGCGGCCGCTAATCGGTGACTGAGCATGCGGCAAGAAACGGTACAGCACCGATGTGCTCTGGATATTGCCAGAGCAAAAAGCGTCGAGAAAATCCCAATGACAGTCCGCGGTAAAAACGAGTTCGCGCGCTAATTGCCGCGTTTTTCTCTCCGACGCAGTTTCGCGCCATTTTATTCTTTCACACCGGCAAATTTACATTTACGTATATATGTACATAGGTGTTTCAACGCGTTGTGTCGTTATTTGCAAATTAATACATACATGTAAAATATTGGGCGTTTTTTTATTCGATTACAATAAAACACTAGTACACTAATTACTCGATTAGTATCGCACAATGTCGGAAACAGCTCTGCAAGCTTTCTACATATTTGAACAGCAAAAATGAAGTATTCGAGTAAAAAAATCTTGCATAAATTAAGTGGAAAAACAACTAAATTGTTCATGCTCGGCTTTTATCACGGCGCCTTTTTTGGGAATGGTTTTAGTAGCTATACCAGTCAAGTATGTCATCGTATAGAAATTACACATTTAGTAATTCACACAAAATTACAAGCTATTATTAAAATTAATAAATTATATAAAATTACAACCAATATACATAGATATTGGTTTTTACAAAAATAATAATAATAAGAAGAATAACACATCAGTAAAGACGTTCTAAATTCAAATTATAGCACGCAATGTTAAAAATCGCTCCGAGATTTTAACATCTGTTTAGAATTTTAGCAGGAAAATTATTTTCTGAAAAACCTTATCGTAAGCAATGCATGATACGATAAGTAATCAAATTTTACAATATCCCGCCGTTATTTGTCTAGCGATAAAAATCTGTATCAATGGACGATATAAACAACTAAAACAAAAACGAGACATCATAGATTTGCTATGATACTATAGATAATACCGTCTGCGCTGTCATCAAACTTTCACCTGACTATCAGAAATTGACTCACTGTCCATCAACAATTGTTTGCTTTGTTACAGGCGTAATAGGACCAGTATAATTGTAATCGAAAAGCGTACGACTACCGTATTCGTTACAGAGAATACATATCCAATAGCAATTTGCAGATGTCACGGAAGTTGAATGAATCGAAGGAGCCGAGCGTTAGTGTGATGCGAGGTCCATTGTCTGAAATCGAGACGGTGCCTTAAATTGCTTAACGTTTTATCGACAGAACAGATCGAGCGAGCGACGCGGAACGAATCGTCACGAACGAACGAAACGACGGAACGAACGAACGGAAGCCAACTAGACGATTGACCACAACGTTCCCATTTTACGATGGGAAAGTGTGAAATAATCTCTCGCAATGAGATGATAATGGGATGTGCTGTAGGCACGTTCCGTTTTCCATAATTTCACATTTCTCATTTCACACAGCGTTCCGATGAGATGCAAATAATGACAGCGTCCTGTTGAGTAAATAATGTGTTCTATTAAGGGACAAATCATTTCATACACATAAGCATATTTTGAACACCTACTGTCCCTTTATATAATATGGTACATTTATAACTATCTAACATGTTATATCAAAAGATGTGATTTGAGAACCCAGTTCTTAGACTGTAGTCATGTATAAATTCGTCGACACTTGGCTCGGAGAGACAGGAGAGTAAGACGCGGCCTTGGTCTGTGCATGGTTTTTGTCCAGCTTCGAAATTATATTGGCACCGTCTTTTCACAAAAAACACGGTGTTTGGTAAATGTCAGGACAATTTACAGCTGTGACATTTTGCCAAGGATGTGTCAACCATATTGAAGCTGTTCCATTTTATCGCCCAACATGATCTTATAAGATTTGCAAACGACAGTATATCTCAAGATTGACTTAAGATATCCTAATATTGTTCTATGTGTCGAAACATTGCGCAAAAGCAAGATTGATAGATATAAATATTATCAAGTATACAAAAATCAATAATAACGTAACATGTAACATCACGCCTGTAATTCGCGAAGGGGTAGGCAGAGGAGTGTACTACACTCCCACGTTTTACCAGTTTCGTTTAAGTCCCATGGAATAGGTGGTGAGCCTATTGCCATACACCGGGCACGATTCCAGGCTCCGAGTCACTACCTGAAATTCTAAATTAGAAAATCCGATAGCACCCGACCCGGGACTTGAACCCAGAACCGCTCGACCAACGAGGCAGTCAATAATAACAAAAATAAATAATTAATTTGTAAGGATATTTGGCACTCTGTTCTTTATGACAACCCTGTAAGGGGCTTGGCGTAAAGATATGTATGTATGTATGTATGTATACAAAAATCAAAAATGCCTAACAAATTGCAAGCGAACGAAAAGAGAATTTTGTATGGAGGTTTACCGTAAAAGCAATAATTGGTATCCAAGGAATCTCGATGTTAATGATTTAACGTTTAAGCAAACAGCACAGACATAAGCGAGTCTTTAAGCACATTATTGATTGCGGGCTTCACAAATTCATCAATCACCGCGCAATACTTTTTAACATAAAGCTATATAATTGACAGACGATTAAGCACTGGTGCCAATTTCTGTAAAGAAAAAAAATGTATGAAAAGTTCAGCAACGATTGATAAATCTGCCGTGATACTAAATATGACATGTAGACCGTTTAAACGGGGAGTCCAGCAAGCGAAGTTAATTTTTTTCATAGGAGGTTTCAAATTGGCAGCGGCTTTAGAAGAAAATAGTACTGAGATTCCAGAATATTAATACCATTTATATACATACGGTACTATTGTATTTATTGCCAAATATTTTTGTATATAATTCCCATGTAGGATTAACATGGAACCTATGTTTTGTTTATTTATTACTTATTATATCATGATACGATAAAATGGTACCAAAGACGGTATTTGATCTATACAGAGAAATATTACAAGCGGCACGAATCTATTTATAATGACAAAAAACAAACAAAAAATTTCGTCTAAAAATCCATATTTTAAAATAAGAACGCCGAGTGTAGCGGTTCCGTGTATTTCGATACTCATGCAAAGGGTTTTCTGTTTTTACGCCATCCTTCAGCGGTGATAATCGAGCCTGGCACGGGTCGCTCTGTTATGTCAATAGGGACCAAATTTTTTTGTCACACACGCACTGCTCACGTATCCACACGACGGGGTGATCGAAATATGTGTCACCGTTAGGTAGCTCTGGTTACTTTCAGTATTATTACTCAGTATTTCCTAGTAAAAAAGAGCATCAGAGGTTCTGAACGGCCAGCGCGCGCTTGACTTTTTTAATGGCGATGTCAAAAAAAGAAATTACATTTCATTGTTGTACTGAAATAATGCGTAGCCGGATAGAAAAAAAAAACGCTCTTTGTGTTTCTTACGCTGTGGTTGAAATTGCAAAAACCACAGTAAACGCGAAACGCAGCAGACGAACGAGACAAAGCGGGAGCCCAGAGTGCGTAACGACTTCCATCGGCATTGTTGTGTTTCTGTTTATTTTGCCACTGTATCCATCTGTTGTATAACGGTTATAGAAAGCACTTGGCGCATTGAAGCGATTTGTAACAAAACGAATTCTCAGTTACATCACGACAATGAGCTTGCGTAAAAACGTTCACGACTTTGGATATTTGTTATGAGGTAATTCTGTTTTTTTTTGTCGTTGTCTGACCAAAAAGCGCACAATTTAAATTAACATTCTTACGACTCCTATGGCTACTTCAAAGTGGAATTCCGCCTTGACAGGTGACTTTGGGACTATTTGAACAATCAGAAAAAAGAATATTACTGAGAGAGAAAGAAGATACTGTTATAAGAGGTATTCGAGATATTATGTTATTTCACATTGATTGCATTCTTAATGGTTAAATATTTCAAAACTAAAAGAAAACTTAGTCGGTGTCAATTCAAATCTTACATAATAGAAATTATGTCAAAAAATGACTGCTTTCTGCAACATCACGAGATCTATTATATATCTATAGTTAATATTTTACGACATTTTATACAAATAAATTTGTAAGCTCCACTTTCTACTATAGAACGTATAATTTTAATAATAATAACAGTTCACCAAAGCTACATAACATACTCTGCCATACAAAACGACAAACGACATACACGAACATTAATGGAATATAACGAAAGAGAGAAAATCTTATCAGTAGTGAAAAAAAAAGTTAAAACACAAAAATAAAAAATCCTATTGAACCCAACAAAGAAAACTTAACAGACAGGCGAGAAGAAACGCGTTCGAGATACGTTTAAAGTCAAAAATAACCACATAAAAATTCCATCGGCAAATGTTATACAGAAATGGTTATAGCATATTTGTCTACAAATAGAACACTTTCAGAAGCATGTGGGGAACATATGCGGGCGACTCGTGGCGGACAGGACGCGTCTGTCGTCTCCTACGTTCATATCTAAATAAACAATCGCAATACGCGAATGTAGATACCTATAGTTAATTGTTTATTTCCCACTAACATTTTTTTCGATTAACAAAACCTTAAGGATTTTTAATGTTATTATAGTAATCTCAACTTGCGACCCATCCGCAGGCTCTATTTAACGATGTGATAAAGCTTAAGCAAGAAAAAATAATAAGTCAAGTGTGAATGCTCACTTTTTTAATTTTGTTCTAAGACCTGATACTTAAGATAAAAAGCAAACCTTTACATTATTCTATTCTAAATAATGAAATACCTTCTCTAATACTGCTAATTATATTTTTAAGCGAATCTCGTAATAAATATATTAAGGTACATATATTATCATTTACATAGATACATTATAATAAGTGGCTCATTAGCGATAAGGCCGTCAAATTGTATTCTCCTACAAGTATGTCTGTCTACATGTATTTATGTCTATATGTACATATGTATGTCTTCTTTGTTTTGTTCCGTAATATGTACATAAATAATCTGTTTTATTTTCATTGAGCTATACCAGAATGATGTCTACATTGTTAAAAGTAAACGTTAATATGCATATACGGTAATGAATATTTATGTATGTTTACTCAGGATATGCCCGTGGTATCCTCTAGCATGTGTTCAGTATTTGTACGTGATCTTCATAAATAGAATGCAGCAGTGTGTGAGTGCTTCTAGTTCCCCGACTATTTCTGATAAAGTTTTCATCTCGATATAAACAATCTAATTCTTATGACGCTGCAGAGAGAAGTTTTATACAATGTATTTGTACTGTTTTACTAATATATTCGGTACACGCTGCTCCCTGGATACGTCGTGGACCTGGCGTGGCGATTAAAAAAAAAAATTATTGAAAAAGTCGAAGAAAAAAAATATATAAAAAAAAAATAAAAAAATTTGAAAAAGTAAGTAAGTGCAAAAGACGCTTATACACTTACTAAATACAATGTACCTTTTATGCTAAAGATGGATTTCTGTAGCAACAGATATTGAAGCAGCTTAGCAAACTATGCCAATAACGAATGAGTCGAATATAATAATAATAATAATATTGTTTCCTTATAAACGAACTGTCTAAAGGCAAGATCTACACTAAACATAGTCAACACGTCAAATACTTTCTGTTCTCATAAAATGAACCGAATAATCGATTCATCAAATGGACAAAAAACGAACCACTAAGTCTAATAGCTCAAAAATATTCTCTGTTGAAATATAGTGAAAAATCGATTTATCAAATGGGCAAAAAACGCGACCGGAAGTAAAGTGTCGATAGAAAAAAAAAACAAGTTAAACTCATTCGACAGGCGACCCGCCGACCTCCGTCCCCTCAAAGACTTTCACATCACTTCACGGCGGGTAGCTATAATGCACCGAAATTAGTCTTTTTCAAAGAGAGAACAACACTTCCTCTACCAATAGAGTGCTTCAAGAGACCTTAGCGCGCGTTCACACTTGCCGATTTACCGAAACGATTTTCGTATAATTATGGTTTCCAGTGGCATATGCGAACATAATATTTGTATTTTACTATCAAATGTTTCGTGAGTATTTATACATATGATTATATATGTACCGGCTTAACTCACG
>DWFV01001131.1:0-11861 GCA_018246775.1 Parelbella machaon machaon
CTGGCCTCTAAATATAGGAACTATCGACATACGCAGGTTGATAAGGATGCTCATACAGATAAGTCAATACGAGATCATCATCATCAGCCCGTCATCGTTCACTGGTGGACAAAGGCCTCTCTAAAAGCATGCCACTGATCTCGATCGTTAGCTCTTCGCATCCAAACACAGCCAGCCTCTTTGCTTATAATATCGTCGCTCCATCTAGTTGGAGAGCGGCCTACGCTACGTTTGCCAGAACATGTCTACTCCAACATCTCTATGTCTCTATTCAATATCAGATTACTAATAATATTATAAATATTTCTTTACATACCCGTGGTATAATCATAATATCTTAGCTCGGTGTTTTGTTGTTCACAGTTCGCTATGACATTCCTGTGCGTCAGTTCCACTGCTTTGGGCAGACCAGTAGTGCCGCTGGAGTAGTGTAGGAACGCCGCGTCACGGTGGTTACTTTTCACTTCTTTTAATACACTTAGGTCCACATTATTATCTTCAGTTAACTCAGTATAACGTATTGTGCCTTCTGGTAAGGGGTTGTTTAAGTTAATGGCTATTATTGGAATATCTCTCTGGATTAATTTTAAAGCTTCTTTTATGACGTGTGCAGTTTCGTTGACCACGAATATTACCTTCGGATTCGACATCGATAGCTGCCGTTGAAGTTCATCTACAAGATAGAAGAGTCATTGTTTAACATTAAAAAGGAGGATGAAGACTAAGGATTAAAACGGCTGGTAATTAATACCCATAAAATTTTCAAATTGCTGTTTGTGATGGCCTCTACTCTAAATCTTACACATACATAATTAACGATACAGAACCGGAAGGATCAAATAAATCTCCTGTATCCCAAACGTATTTCAACAATTCACTTACAAATATCATAGACAATATCGAAGTCGCTGTTATTACGTGCAATATTTTTTCGTGTCAAGAGCATTTGATATTTGACATATCAATAGGAATTTTGTCGCACTTTTTATTCGGTGATTGCAATTGTAATAGTATAATCTTACGAGCTGTGTACAGAGGATTCAGAGTTGAAACCACACCACCACCAGCGAGTACTCCCAGCACCACAGAAGGATATTCGGGCATGTTCGGCAACATTATAGCGACGGTATCGCCATCTTTGATTTGAAATGTCTTTCTCATTTTTGCTCCTAAAATTCGGGATTGCTTGTACAGCTGTTGGTAGGTATACTGCCGGTTGGTAATACCACAAACCTGTATGAACATTTTAAATTATGAGACGTCATTTGGTAAATTAGCGAAAACAAACATTTTTTTTAACTAACGTGCTTTTCTTTTGAATATAGTGCTCAGGATATTCCTTCTCTTCCTTCCAGTCTATTGATGAAAGGAGAAAAATTTTCCTGAATTCAATTTCTTGCTGACTACTTATAACGTTGATTACTTATAATGTGACTTATAATGTGACTTATAATGTAACGATGATTACTTATAATGTTTTTATATGGCTTATGTCGACGTAATTATATTAATTCATTAAATTTAATAACTCTTATTTTAATACAGAAATACGTCATTGACCATGAGGAATTAATATCGCTAAACATATAATCACCATAGCAGTTTTGTTCGGCCATTTCTCCAGGGTCTTGAAAATAAAGTCATGTAAAGTCAAATCCGGGATAGCCACATCTCTAAACGGCGATCTGACAATATTATCAGCAGTCCACACATGTTTGCTTCTTAAAACATTAACGAAAATGTTTCTAGAACACAATTTTTTTAAGTGCGTAACAATTTTTATCATGATTAATAAAAGTTTTATATGGGATGAAATAGATAATTATCACTCTAATTTACATGTACATGTAGGCAATTGGTACGTAAAATAACGAGGCGGTAAATTAATGTTTATCACGTTTTGTTTACTGACCATCTACACCAACACTGACCGAATACTACCACTTGACGATAATATAACGCCTACGGCATGAGTAATATCGATACAGACCACATACAGAAACTCAAGCGTTGCTTCTATCACACTGATAGGAATCCAGCTCAGTCTCATATTTTATTAGGTGTTGGAATTCATTCGTAGCCCTTTGCAAGGGATGGCGTGGTTATTACAGTATTCTGTTTTTACCTTCTGACACAAAATCTTAAATTGGCTGTTATTAGATGTAATATTTACTATACGTCTTATTTTTTTATTGTCAATAACAACAAGTTGCAGTTATTTAAATATGGCTAAATTTATACCAAATAAAGTATTTTCGAAATTTTACTCCATTATTTTAATATGAATAAAAGTGCTGCGGAAAGTAATCGAATTTTGGTCTAAGTTTATGCTGCTGATCGTTTAGCTAAGCAAAGGAAAGATGATTACGCCGATGATGGTCGGAAGTTGTTTACACGTTTTAAAAATGACCGTTTTTATTTGGAAGACAAGGAACGACCTGGACAGCCACCAAAGTTTTATGAAATGACTTTCTAAGAGAAAGCTTTGTAACGCGCTAAAAAAGGAATGCTCAAACCCATAAATGTTTTTTTTATTTCACTATTCGGTGTGACATTGTCTGATTGTCACATTGTATGCAATTACCTGCTTAACATTCGGCATAACATGCTTAAATACTGTTCATTTCCGTGAAAAAATATTCGAAAGTCAACTGTTAATAATGTTTATGTGGCCGCTTAGATTTCGGTAATTAGGCAGTATTTTTTCCGAATAAAGTTATGTTAATAACTCCTTAAAGCTTAACGTATCACAATATTAAAAAATCTAAAGAATAAAAATTACGACTTTTAAAGTTGTTTCTAATGCTATTAAACGATTTATTGATATATCTAATATGTTGCCTGTTATTTGCGCAATTACATATTGGTAACATTTAACAAAAAAACATAATATTTAATTCAAGTGATTTATTTTTCGCAATTGCATATAAGCATGCAATTAACTCGGTACCAAATAATATCGCGCCTCATGGAACTAAACTTCTGTCTAAGAACATTCTCAGGTCGAGTGCCGATTAAAGTCATTTGATATTCAAAAGTAGTAATAAAAATATACGACGATCTGACAGAGAACCAAGTTATCGACATAGCCCGAAGGATTAGCAAGCTGAAGTGGCAGTGGGCTGATCACAGAACGCCCTCAAGGTAGGTGGAGTGACGATATTCGCAAAGTGGCTGGCAGTGGTTGGATAAGAAGAGCTGAAGATCGAGCTCGGTGGCGTGCTATTGGAGAGGCCTAATTCCAACAGTGGACGGGAGTAGGCTAATAATAATGATGATTAAAAATATTAATTATTAGTCTAATTTTAGCTTTCAGCAAACATTTGGCTCAGTGCAAATGTCACGAATTTGACACCGACGGTCATCCACACATCCGCCCTTTGTATTTTCTCGTTATAACGATAAAATCCAATTTACTTTAAATATTTGGTAAGTAGGTACACAATTGTTTCAAACTTTTTAAATTATTCCAATAATTGATTTTATTTATAAATAATAATTATAAATACTGTTACAACTGATTTTTACACGTCATGGACAATTTTCGACACTTTCCTAAGAGAATGTATTATGTTACGTTACCGTTTAAAAATCGTATTCGTTTTTGCATCCTAAGCGAAGAAACAGTCAATTATCAAAAAAAAAAACCTTGTAGTACATATCATTTATTTTGACCAATACAATCCATATTTGAAAACATATCATGAACACAACCGGTTTCGGCCTCACACTTCAAACTATTTTTGTAGATAGCAAATCTGCGAAGAATTTTGACATTGGCGATTTTGTATTAAAAAAATATTAGCAATTCTCCGTATATGGAACAAATATAATAAGTGTTGTAATATTATTTGTTTGTTGGTATGAATGTTTGTTCGTCATTTAACCACAACTAGAATTCTATGAAACTTTGCATATATGCGAAACATAACTTGGAAGAAGATACAGAGAACTATTTATCAAGGATTATGTAAAATACTTCAATTATAACTACAATAACTTCATAAAAATTTATTAAAAATACATAAACCATAAAAGTCCTTCTATCCCTCGACGATATTTTTTCTATTAAAGAAGTTCAAATCTAACTATAACGGTTACTATTTATTAATTAATACATTTTGTAACGCCGTTGGTCGACAGTCGTCTAGAAATATTTGCCACCATACATACGTACATATATACATACGTATATACATACATAAGTACATACATACATACACATATACATACGTACGTACATACTAGTTCGTACGATAACCTTTGTTATCAAGTTTATAATTTCTCTAGACAAGACACAATGACATAAATAGTCACGAAGAGTTATAAGTTCAATTAACTTTGAACTTGTTTATTAACTATTACATGAATATGTTTTGATATTCTACGTACATAATATACATAATATGTACGTACATATTATGTACTTAACAATGACAAGTCGTAAAAGTTATTGTCTGTTAATGACCTTGATAACGCATTATCACTGAGACATAGTCCACAACTCTCAACTACTATGTTGACTGACAAATTAAGAACATTTATAGACAAATCCATTATAATATTTCCATACCGTCAGTAATTCCTACTATTCGTAGGATTTTTTTCGATAACCAAAATTGCTACATCGATAACTAAAAATGCTAAATATTCATCATCATCATCATCATTATCATTATTTTTGAACTAAAGTACTTAAATAAGGAGTGGAGAAATACTTGACAACATCACAACACACATCTCAACATAATCTGTTTACAAAAAGAAACCCCAGCACTCTAAAACGCCTATCTTCTAACCACGGTTAACCATTTAGATACTTAATACCAGAAATCGTGATTATATACCTTAATTCCTTAAGGCGGGTGGTAGCGGCTGGATGAGATCTGCGAAGGATCGAGTGTTTTGGCACACCTTGGGAAAGGCCTATGTCCAGCAGTGGAACGGAAGAGGCTGACATGATGATAGTACCTTAATTCCAATAAAAAGTAAATAAATAACATAAAGTTTTTGTCTTTGAAATTCCTAACACCACTTTACATTTTGGTAAATTCAATATTTTAGTTTAACATAAACCTTTTTCTTCTACAACAGCTCCAAGAGCAATTAAAATTATAATTTTACAAAACTAACTAAACTTCTCAATCAATGTCCTTCTCAAAATCTTCCCGGAAGTATTCTTCTGTATATCATCTAAGAATTACACTTCCTTCATTTTCTTGTACGATGTAACTCTCTCGTTAACGAAGTTAATAATTTCTTCGCTGTTTAGTTCAGACCCTTTGTTCAATACAACAAACGCCTTTGGCCTCTCTCCACTCCTGGGATCCTTCACACCGCGAATACAGCTGGATGCTTCTTTAATACGCTCTCCAGTTCAGCAGGTGCGACTTGGAAACCATTTACCTATAATTAAAACGAGACGACACTAAAACGAAAATCTATCAGAATTAAAGGTGAACTTTTTTTTCTAAAAAATTTTCTCCAGGATTCCTTCTCGTTCGACGTAAACAATATTGATATATGTACTTCTAATTCACACCCATTCCCACCACTTCATTCACTAAAATTGATATATCGATTTGCCTTGATTAACGTTGTGCCAATAATGTTAATCGTAATTGGTTTTCATTGATAAGTACTCAAGTGTTACTTTGAATTTACGTTTCACTGGCTAACAATAAAAAAAACGAGCTTATGATAAAAAAAGAAACGATAGAAACCATCATTCTAAAAAGACAAAAGTAGAAACTATCGTTTGTATTTTTTTGTCAAATTCTACGGAATAGAGTTTTTAATGAATATTTTATTTTACTCATAATGGCAACATAATTTATTAGAATTACTGACATGTATAGCAATATCGGACTATCATTTTACAGTCATAGTTGTTGAATGTCAAGATTTATTTGTAAAGCCTATGAATTACGTAGTTGGAATTACCACAATAACTGGTAAAGCTTACAAAGGCTAACGGATGGTATCAATGCGAACGAATTCCTAGTCAATTCTTATACATTAATTAAGTAACATTACGCCTGTAATCCCCGAATTGGTAGGCAGAGGAGTGTAGTACAATCCCACGTTTCACCGATTAAGTACTATACATTATACTACCCATAAATTAATTAATCAATTATTAAAATTTAAACTTCATTACCTTTGTTATGTTTTATTAACTTTAACAAAATAATTCTTATATTACAGAAATAGCAATGTAAGCCGTCTTAATAACACTGGACACATACACGTCTAAATTGGTAGCTTACCTGTTCTGTAACTCGGGTAACAATACCCACTTGGAACACTGCTTCTTGACAACAGATGTAGTTTAGAGGTAGGCCAGGACAGCGGTAACGCTCTACAATCAATGCCTAAGTAGATACCCCATGCAATTGTCCTGCAATCAATTCCTAAATACCGTAGTAGTGTTAAAACAAAACCATTTTTCGCTTTCATTCCACATTTTTGTTTTATGTGTACATTATGTAATTATAAAACTACTTATATACATCCAATCAAAATAAATGTTCATGAAAATACAAAAGTATTTTTTTCTTTTAGGTTGCTATTTTTCTTTTTTCTTTACTGAGAAATTCCTTATGCACATCTTCAAAGCAGTATGGATTATTTATATTACAGTCAGACACATAAATAAAAACATAGCGTACCTAAAATACCATAAATAATAACAACGTGGCGTATATTATCATACCTATATTCCCGAAAAGGTAGGCAGAGGGCGGTAAGGCGACATTTAAAATTTAGTAACCGTCATGCTAGTAACTTATAAATATAGTATTACAGAAGAAAACAAAATTATCATCATCACCAACATCAACCTATTTTACCCTTCCTTTGTTGGATGTGAATCTTTTTTCAAATGTTAGGGTTAGGGCGAAAGAAAACAAAGCCATTTTCATTATTCGCTACAGTTTCTTGCCAAATTTCTCAACCAATATCCTCTTCGACATCTTTCTCTGAATTACTATTTCCCGTAGCTTCTTATGTGCAACTCTTTCGTTGACAATGTTGATAATTTCATCACTTTTGGTTTCAAGACGTTCAATCAATATTCCAAAAAATAGTTCAGATGGAGGAACAGGAAATCCATGCACTTTAGAATAAAAAGAGACATTTAAAAAATAACATTCAAACACATCATTTATCATTTTAGTTTTATAGTACTGTAATAAAATTTAAACATTTAATAAATGTTAGAATATTTTAATTAAGTTGATAATGTAATATTCAAATAATAAAATAAATAAAGCTTTATTTCCTATTTTAAACGTGTTGATCGTTTATTTGATAACAAAAATCATAAGGAAAATTACACAATCGTTATTTGTACATATTCGTAATATACATATAACTGTGGCACAAAATTTTCACTAAACCTAGGGTCTTCTTTTTCAAAAACTGGTGTAACTCTAATATGACTATTTATTTTACTAACTCTCCCTAAATTTAATTTTTTGTTTACTACCATATTTATGTAGTTGGGGGTAATTGTACGTTTTTCAGGATTTCCAGAAAGTCTATAGTGTGCTATTGTATGCTATATCACACGATATTTTAATTCACTGCTACCTATAGCTAGTGATATTCAAGCTTATATCGCACATTTCTAAACACGTGCATGGCAAGATTCGACCCCAGGACCCTCGTGGTGAGAGGCTGAATTTCAAATCAACAGATTTTCGCCGCATTCAAGTTATTAAATTGCTGTATTCTTATTGATAAACAGTCGTTCATCTAATTGTCCTATGGACTATCATACAACAATACGTTTTAGTTTCACTGGTACAAAATTCTTTGTTTTCCATGTTTAACATGAGCACTATATCGTTTGGACAATATCGTGCCAATTTCCAAACTCTGTCCTTAATTCCATTGGATTCCCTCCTGCAATCGCAATATGGACGAAAACGCTGAATCGTATACCGCTTTTCGTATCTAAGTTCGTTAGTTTTCGAAATTGTACCGGAAAATTCCATCGGCGAAAATAATGAAAAAATCTTTAGAGTGTGTCACATTTTCACAAACACACAAACACCTATCATTCTACATCAATGAGGTTCAGTGTGAACTACTTCAGTCTTAATCTAGATACAATATATCGTCCGTTCCCTACATTGACATCTTTATATCATATGGACTACGTTGTATTACCATCAGTTAATGAAATTCCTTCATAAAAAACTTACTTCGTTTGGTCCTAAACTCTTAAAGTTTCCGTCTACAACTCTTAGCTCAAGATTGTGGAATTCAAATCCTACCGATTTATGATTTTTAAACTCTTTCGGTGCTTTGGTTACTATAGGCCTAGTCTCAGTTAGTCCGTACATTTGGCCGAAGTGGACGTCGCGCTGAAAAATCACAAATGATTTCTCATTATCAACGACCTTGAAATCATCATTAGCCTGATTCCATCCTATACTAAACATAAGCCTATCCAATATCATACCACTGAGCTTGACCTTCAGCTCTTCGCATCAAACCATTGCCAGCCATTTTGCATATAAATATCGTCACTCCACCTCCCTGGAGTTTGACGTTCTAATAACTGTAAAAGTTCTTTATCAACACTGGAGAAAAATGTATTTTTACCTAATATTTATTACTTTATAACTATTCTCGTGAACAGAATTACTTTTAAAATATTTCATGTAAGTGTCACTACAACTATATTAGTAATAATAAAGTAACCTAACCCTTATGATAAAAATGTATACTCAAACAATTCCAGTTAAAGCTGAAAAAAACAAAGACAAAATAAGGCGTATTTTTTGTCACTGGACGCTCGTTTCCGGAAACGTGATGAAATAAAACTTTAAATGTGGGAATTCTGTTATTTTTAAAACGCGGGGACGTATTTTTAAGCTTTTGTTGTTTGCGACTGGTTCTATATATAAAAATGGTTAAAATGATTCATAAGAAATAAGATGTACAAATGAAATGACCTATAGGTGGCGCCAAATGCAGAAATTAAATCTACTACTTGTCATTACATCCCCCATTGTCGCTGGCTGAAGGTAGAGTCACCAATTCCAGTCCGCTAGACAGTTTGTGCAAAATTAAAATGTTGAGACTATAGAAATGAAACATTGGCTGTCAAAGTCATATTTTGATAGCTTTCAGAGCAGCGTTCCACCAACATTGCAACCTTACATACTAGTATTATAATAAATGAGAATGTAACTCTGTCTCTTCGTTACGCTTTTACGGCCAAGCTTCTGAGCCGATTGTGATGAAATTTAAAAAGGTAATTGTTTGCAGCCGGGAAAAGAAATCAGGTGGCTTTATTTTTTTAAATATATTGTAAAGCTATATCCAATTACACTTACATAATCAAACTGTTCGGCCCACTATAATAAAGCCTGAAACGTAATATAGTTGTAACTTTAAAAAGGTATAGACTATTTTATAAAAAATAACGCACCCGAGATTAAACGGAGGTTTTAGACTTCTATAAAATAAGTTTGATGTGGATATAATTAAACTTAAGAGTACTTAGGATTGGTAAGTTCTGTAAATTAGAAATGTACACAGACTGTATATATAAATGTCTAACCAAAAATATAACTATAGATAATACCTACACTGTGTGTACTGTGTAGATTTCTGTAATTAATCTAATTAATACATTGGTCCCACGCAGACGAAGTCGCCGGAAAAAAACAGTATTATTACTATGCTAAGTGGGATGATATCATAAATTACATCAGACACAAAACGAGCCAGCTACTAAATTTATTCGACCTAACTAGTTTCCTGGACTAGTATTCTTCTCAAGATCTTTCCAGTAGGATTCTTGGGAATAGCATCTAAAAATACTATTTCTTCCCTTATCTTCTTGTACGGGGCGACTCTCCCGTTAACATAGTTGACAATTTCTGCGCTGTTCGGTTGATATCCTTTATTTAGTACAACAAACGCCTTTGGTCTCTCTCCACTCCTGGGATCTTTCACACCAACGACTGCCGCGTCGAACACAGCTGGATGCTCCTTCAACACGCTCTCCAGTTCTGCAGGTGGGACTTGAAACCCATTTACCTACATGAAAATGAGACGCGACGTCAAATAAGAATTAACGCTTGTAATGAACATTTTACAGCATCCTTATATTTACCTCTATTAAAATATACCTATTCACATATACGTACACAGAATATAATGTAAAATCCAATAAATAAAAAAAAATCACCATTATTTCTTAAATAATGTTGATGACTTTAAATTGTTCTAATGGAAATTTATGAATTTAAATTTATGAAAATTAATCACATAGGTACGTTAACGCAATAAACAAATATGATATCTAACTAAATGTTATAATAATAATTACCGCTATGAAATATGACTATCATAAAGTTTAAATTATGATTTACGTAACATGACGACTATAATTCCCTAAGGGGTAGGCAGAGGAGTGTAGTACACTTCCCACGTGTCACCAGTTACGTTTAAGTTCAATGGAATAGGTGGTGAGCCTATTGCCATAAACCGAGCACAATTCCAGACTATGAGTCACTATTAGGAATTTTAAATTATAAAAACAAAATAGTACTCGACCCGGGATTCGAACCGAGGACCTCTCGATCGGCAGTCGCGCTTGCAACCAGTCGACCAACGAGGCAGTCGTTTACCTATTTATATATTTATAGGCTCACCACATATTCCATGGGATATAAACGTAACTGATGAAACGTAGGAGTGTACACACTCCTCTGCCGACCTGTTAGGGGATTACAGACGTGATGTTACGTTTTTTGTTACTTATTTATTTGTCCTTGATGTAGTCAATACAATTTCATTGCGCATTGAATTAATCAACTAATTTAGTGGCGCAAGTCGTATAATTTTATAATATATATATTCTACACATGTTTATAGACAAAAATCTAAACTGGAACATCACGCCTGTAGTAAAATAAAAATTTATCAATTTAATTTTATGCTATTAAAACAGAGACCACTTAGGCAGCCTATATTATTTAATAGTCACTGCCTTACATGGATACTCAATGAGTCCTGTATCATCTTTAACAAGATACTTGCGCACTTTGAACCTTAAAAAACGCAACTAAAAAAATATTCCTCGCTCTCTAAAAAACAATGTACCTTAATAAGCTCCTTCAGTCTGTCGTGTATGTATACAGATCCGTCTACGTCGATGTTTACCAAGTCGCCAGTTCTCAACCAGCAGCCATCCACAAACACTTCCTTATTCGCCTCAGGATTGTTTTTATAACCTTTCATGACATTCGGTCCCTTTATTAATAACTCCCCAATCTGGAAATATTCTCCAATCTACATATGACTGAACATACTCAACTTAGAAGAAAAGGTGGTGTGAAACGCTAAGTAGATCGGTGTAGAACACTTTCCTATGTAATATCCTTATGAGAAAAAGCGAATACTTTTTCAGACTGACAATCAATCTGACATAATCGATTCATTTAGCAACGATAACTGTTTTCCTTCCTTCAATTACTTTTAATTATTAACATTCGTATTACTACTTAAATGGCAGAAAGAGAAATACTACTCACTATCCCAAGACTCACTTTCATCGAAACCTTAAGAGTGCAACGGGACATGTCCAACCTTAATGGAATACCATTTAGATAGACCTGGTTCCGATAATGGACCACTAATTCCTAGTCAGCGGGACGGTAACACTCTGCGCAAATATGCAGATGATATAGTCAGGGTCTTTTAGTTGCAAATACCTAAGCTAGGCTCGTTCAGGTTACGATGCATTGATGATCGATGATGATCGACCCATTTGTCATTCCACTGTTGGAATATGGGGCTCCTCTCATATTGAGAGGGTTAAGGCCATAGTCTGCCAC
>DWFV01001132.1:0-11860 GCA_018246775.1 Parelbella machaon machaon
AGTGATATTTAAACTTATAACGCGATTTTGTAAAGAGGTGCGCGCCATGGATATGAACCCAGCATCCCCGGAGTGAGAGGTTAAATTCTTAACCACTAGGCTATCACTGGTGCTTAGTTATTCGTAATTATCCTAAATTTACCAGAACAAAAGTATAAAACCATACTTAAATAACGGAGCCACCCGCGCGACTGTCAAATGCGTCAATTTTTCGCTAAAATATTCATAAAAACGGATTGACAGGCAACATTCACTCCCCGACCGACACGCACGCACGTAACGGGAACTAATGACTTTCCAATTTAAATTTCGAATGTTTTTAAACGATCTTTTTTTTCTTTTCAATAAGCGAATATGCTTTATCTGCGTGTGTTTGCTACTGCAATTAGTGAAATATTTTGATTTATTTAAGACGAAGATATTATTGACGGAACAGGCGCTTGGATGTTAAGAGTATGAACCGATTGGCTATGATCGGAAGGGCGTTGGGCGATCGGTCGCGGCGGGTCGGTGGCCGGAGTGGCGTTCCGGGTGTCCGCGCCGCGTTATTGCCCAACACTTAATATCGGTAACCCTGCAACCGCAGCGAGCATTGACACCAATTTCTTGAACATGAATATTTCACTCCTACAACTTAAAATTATGTGCTATAGTTTCAGTATCTAACAGCGATTTCACAAAGACGCTTCCAAGGCAATGCACTAAGTAGGTATAAACAAATGCCCACGAAGATGAACTTAACAGAAAGCTGAACGAGCACTGTCTTAAAAAATGACGTGTGCTAGAATCAGCAGACTAGATGAGAGTCGCGATGGCTGTTATGCTACTCGGGAAGGTGGCATCGAGCCAATCCCGCCTCCTTTACTTTGTGCTTACTGCAACTTTTTATGATTTATGTTCGTCTCCATGCCCCTACGCGGTGACGTTAACATGTGAAGCAAATAAATCGTGTATGTAAAATTGAGTTAGAATAAGCGATTTCGATTAGCGCGTTCCCACATTGTAAGGCGGGCGGCGTGGTCGCACGCTACGCTCAGACATCCAGTGCGCGGTTGTTCGCACAATGCGCTCACGTCCGCGACGCGCGATTATCAAGCGTCGTAAATTACGAGTGATTAGCATAGACGTCGTGGACATGGCGACACCGGGTTGTTATTAGATTCTGGCTACAAGCGACGCCACGTCGTTATTAGGCGATAATTGTAGCTAAAGTGTAGCGGTCGATTAACGGCAGACGTGGTAACGCGCGTACATACTAAACAGTTATGGCAACGACACGTAAATGTCACGCCCGGCTCATATACACGTCATATTACCATTTCACAACGATAATATTTAAGTTATTGGCGTTATGTAGATACATTAAACATCTCTAAAGTGTAATTAAGAAAACAAAGTTGTAATTTGTCGGCGTCTTACAAATAATTTAATTTTATATTTATTTTAGCTAGCATTTTAGAATGCTCCAGTACCATAAAACGATATATTTTATGATAAAGATAAAACATGGTTTCGATTTAGGCCAGTCACATGGAAGTAACTTTACGTGACAATGTTTGCATCTCCCAGGGAAGCGGGTGGAAGGCTGAAAGGAGAGCGAATATAGGTTTCCCTTGCGACTTATTCTCGGTCCGTTGACCTTTGCGAATTTTGTGTCGGTTGATGTAAATAATAAGCACTTTTATCTAAACTGCTCTTAAGATTTAGTAAACTCTCTTCTTATCTATAAGAAACCGTTGCTTCGCTTAACTACTAAAGTACTATATAAAATAAAAGTGAAGTAAATTGAAAGTTGAATATTTAGAAGAAATACACTAGTTAATTCCAAAATAATCTTTCATGCTGTTTTAGATTGTGTAATAATCGTCCGATGTGTTTTAAATCTCAAAAGAGTAGTTCAGTATCTTGGATAGCAGGCGCCGACACTCGTTTCGGTGTCCGAGTGTCCCACGCTCTACATTGACTCAATTAATTTGCAATAGATGTGTGGAGGCAGACGCGTGTCTGCGCGGCGCTCGGCGGCCGCGGCGCGCTTTCGGTCCGCACTCGGGCTCACGCACGTATACCGTATACCCAACGTCGGCCGAATAATTTAGGTAAATCCGCACTAGACGCTCATCACCGTTACTCACGAACTTAAAATTCGTCTCGTGCATTCTTACGAATTATCTTATTTCCATGCTATTCCGTGATTTCGATTTATCTATACCATTCATACGTATGTACATATATATTATGTTATTCCTTGGAATTTCTCGGTCCTATTAAAATTTTGTTCGCATCTCGGCTAAATTCTCATCGAAAATTCCGATTGAAAAACCGTATTTAGACAGTTACATTAAGGCATGCGTTCATGCATAAAACATCGCATTTTGAAGCTCCTTAAGCAGGGTTCCCGAGTCTTAGCACCCTCTGTAAACAAACGGTGGTAGATAATTGAAATTTATTGCATATCAAAGTCGGAGCCATGCTTATTCATAACGTTTATGACAACCGCACGATACTTGCTGTCATTTATTTGCATGGCTGTCATTCCGACGAGAGCGTGTTATATTGTCCATAACTAATAAATGTATGTTAATAACTTTATGTAGTATTGCTGACGGGTTGAATGTTTAATGTCAAAGGATTTCTTGAAAGCTTAAAGCGCGCATACAGAAAGATGGTAGTGTGTGTCGAGGAAAGCAACGGTGAGTCGCTGTTGCTAGGCACCCGATGAATTCTCGATTGTTGGTGCGGCCACGGCGCTCACACGACGAGCGTTGCCCCTGCGCGGGACTGCCCGCCGCGCGCCGAGCCACGCCGCGCGCCGAGCCACGCCGCGCGCCGAGCCACGCCGCGCCGAGCCACGCCGCGCGCCGAGCCACGCCGCGTGTTGGCCGGCCACGCTCCAGCCGCGTTATACACCACTCGCATTACAGCTGTCACTCTCGACGCATTTTATTCTATTTTACTTTCACACCTCCCTCGGTAATTACGTTTAAAGATATCTCAACGAGTTATGCATCAATATTAAGCTTATTGCTACTATATTTCAAAAATGTTACCTGTTGTTTTTTTTGACATAAAGGTTAAATAGTCAACAGTGATCAATTTAAATGTGAAATATCATATAGGTAAAACTAAAGGGAATAGTAGTCATTTACTATTTTACCCTATTTGTCATACATATAGCAGTGTTAACATTGCAATGTAAATGTATAAAATAAAAATGTTTTAAAATTTTTTTTTGCAAGACTGATAATGAACAATCTAAAGTGCTTCTGGTCGTTATTCTGATATGGATAGGGCGATATAAAATTCAATTAAGCCCTATCGTTAGCAAAACCTAAAAGTGAATTTTAAAATCCGTTTGCATGATGTAGGTACATTTTTCGTGTTTTATCAATGACTCAAAGGTCTTTGATGACTCAAACAGAATGCAGGATTTACTAAATATTGGGACCATTACTTTATTACGTCACTAAAACCACAGTTCGGTAGAATGTAAGAGGTAGCCACTATCGCGTCGGCAATATTTGGATGCAGACTGGAATACCAGATATTAGAAAGATCGCTGACCCGTGGTTCATCCGACGGGTGCATTAAGCGGCGACCTTTATACTGATATGCAATTACTTGATTCATAAACTTTAGTGCGTTTGAACGGACGCGGGAAATTTCGCCGAGTGAACGGTTATATTTACAAGGAAGCGTGTGCATTTAGCATGATGTATATTGACTTGTATTCGCGGCCACGTACGAATGTTACATGTCGAACTGTGTTTACGAGCGTTTGGCCGATAGGTAACCGCCCGGCCAGTCATTACCGGCCATATCTCTGTGTAAGGAATGAATGGCGAGTACTTACAAGCAACCGTCAGAGCCTAGCTTTGAACAAGCGAACTAGGCACGTAGCGGATTTAACTTCACAAACGTATTCCGTTAACAATTTTACTGCCTCAAACATAGTTTACAACAAAATAATATGCCTTCAAACTTAATATGTTAAACATCCTATTGCTGGTCACATTATGCCTATTCGTGGACGTGTAGGAATTCCTTAGTTCCTCGCAAAGAAACGACGTTTCTTAACATAGCGAACTAGCAATCGCCTGAAATAAGCACTATAGAGGCTGACGCAGTTGCGTTATTTCTTATTTATAGATGACGGTTGTCGAAAAGACTTTTTTTTTAATTCCTAGGGCCAAATGACCGAAGTATAATCAACAAACGTAGCGAAATCGTCTAAACGTAACATCACACCTGTAATCCCCGAAGGGGTAGGCAGAGGAGTGTAGTACACTCCCACGTTTCACCAGTTACGTTTAAGTCCCATGGAATAGGTTATGAGCCTATTGCTATACACAGGGCACGATTTCAGGCTCCGAGTCACTACTAGAAATTTTAAGTTAAAAAAATCCAATAGCACCCGACCCGGGATTTGAACCCAGGACCTCCCAGGACCTCGACAGTCGCGCTTGCAACCGCTCGACCAACGAGGCAGTCTACATCTGATAGTGGCTGACGGGGTAGTAGAAATGTCGGAAATCGGCGTGCGTGTAAGTGTGAGAGCGATAAATCTAGTAGAAGGATTTGGTATCAGAAATATTTGCTACTCGGTGGATTTCTTAACGAACCTGGCGTGAAAATATAAAAATACAATAATAAACTTCGATATTATCCACGTAATTACCGGAATATAACGCGTAACGTAACATTAAAACAACCGGATGAGAAAAGGCATTATCAAGAAAACGAATTACTAAAGGAAATCTGTACAAAAAACGTTCATTAGATATGCAATTTAATAGTAAGCTATTAAGTTTTATACGCATAGCTCCCAATTAAACAGGGAACCTCTTTACTTAGGTCGATTAAAAGAAAGAAGACATGTTGAAGGGAGCGCGCATGTGGTGTATTCTGATTTTATCGTGATCTTTTATGAGTATTTGATATATTAATATGTATTTATGTACATTATATTTGTACATATAGTACAGTACTTAGAACCTTTTATCACATTGCACAAAACACAATGAATCACTATTTTTCGGAAATAATGCAGCTTTACATTTCAAAGGAAGGGACCAAGGAAGACAGTTACCTTTTGACAAGAGAGTAATACGAAAACATTCAGCAAATAGTTGCCGCTGTCCTTTCGTATGTATAACCGTCTGTTATGTGCATGACAATTGCCAACACAGCCAATTGTACATTGATGTACCTGCTATCAAAACTTCGTACATCTGTAGCGTTAAACTGTTAAGGCTGTTCAAAAATCTGAGAACCCACTTCTAACCGCACCTGCCTAAGCCAAATAAACCATGAACATATCGTTATTACGGTATTAGAGCTCCTGAGCCGTAAGCACTTTTTCCATATCAAAATAAAAATGTTCTATATGCAATCTGTGACAACAGTTTTTCAATTATTATATGAACAAGGATATGATCGAAGTAAACGTAAGAGAATAAATTTATAGTAACGACCGCGTTCCAAAGGGCGAGTCTTGACGTTTCAATATTACGTTATAGCGTGCGCGGGCGCATCGCAAGGGCTTGTTCACACAAACGTGGACTACTACACGACTAAGCTCAGTTAAGTATCGTCATCATTAGCCTATCTCAGTCCACTGCTGGACACAGACCTCCCCCAAGTTTGGTTACGTTACGTTTAGTTTGTTTTAAATATTTCGAGAACATAAAGCTTAGTACAATGGTTCATTCATATTGTGTTTTAAACGACAATTTTATAAGATTGTGATTATGATCGGAACATCGGAAGACATCGGATCAAATCATAAGATTATGATCAAATGAACAAAAATGTTTTACCGATTTTTTAAACAATTACATACCTATTAATAAAATTAACAGAATATATAATTAGTACCTATATTTATATGGCTATTGTAGATTTCCATTTTGTTTTATACGCAGAAACGTTATAGCATTTCTGAGGAAACGGTGGGGCAAGTTACGCAAAGTCAACAAAAACTTGTTTTGTTGTTCTAAACTAAGTATCAGCAGAAAATCGTTCAACGACCTCTTTATTTGGTCAACTTATTATGCGAATTTGTTCATTGTTACACAAAACTACTTCGAACTACATCCGTTAAACGATAGTAAGCTAATTGTTTTTATTGCAATTCGATCAGATTAATAAATTTATAATAGGCATTTTCAAAATGTTCTTGCACTAATGATAAACTGTAAATGTAAATGCTGTAATAATGCTGTATAACTGTAAATGCACTATTTTATATTAACAATCTGAAAAACAAATGCAGCTGTTAACGAGACAAAAGATCGATGAACCGATGAACAAGTTTTTTTAAGGATATTTACTAAAGCAGTGAAAGTTGGGCTTCGGACAACGTAACAAATTTTATCTAAGAATTTTTTTATAATTTATAATGGCAACATTGGTGTTAGCCACGATTGTCCCTCTAGAGAAGATTTCCACATATAGTGCCGTGAACATGCAGCAATATAATAACAAATACGAGTAGCTGACATAAATACAACAAACATGTAAATGTGTATAATTAAAAGTGGTACTATTCGGTAGTAATAGGACCGAATAAAATGTTATTCGGTCCTCATTAGGAGTGTATTTCCATCAGTGGACTGAGAGAGGCTGATGAAGATGATTATAAAAAGAACTGAGAAATTATGGATCTGTGACTAACATCTTGAAAAGTATATATAAGCAATTTTATTAGCAAAGATAATCAAACATCACATAAAAATATCTGCGTTGCCTAATTATCTGAATATACATATAAATTATTATAATACTGTATCAAAATACATTAAATAGGATCAAATGTTAAACTTAATCCCAAAGTTTTTAGTTAAAAGTAATTTTTCTGTGATCACAGTTAGGCATCAGAGTGAAAGCGCCTTAATGGCGGCGCCAACTTTGAAAAACCAACGAGCCAGGAAAGTGCTTGAAAGCGTAGAAGTTATCATTAATCGTATTAATACACCGTGACGGAAGCTTAATTAAGATTATAACCGCAGATACATAATTACATACGGGGCTTCGGACAAAATATGGGATAATTCGGTTCTAAAATCGTTATTATGAAGACGACTCTATAAACATTACACTGCCTCATTGATTTTGATTTACTGTTTTTTTTTAACATTTCATTTGGCCAGTTTCGTGTAATGTACTAACGGTGGATATTTTTCGTTTAATACTAAGCTGCGTGTCTAAAAGGTAATAGTCGTAATGAAATAAATTATGGCTTTATTTACAAATCTAGTTTAACAGTTATTCATAGTTTAAAATGTTTACGCTTAAAGCAAGATTGCATCGATAGTTCTAAATTCAAAATTTTACTCATAAAGATCAATATGAAAGTAACGCTTAAGTATAACCGTTAATTCCATAATTCTGTTTTTATTTTATTGCAAAGAAAATTATTGTTATTCGTGTTTATAACCGTTTACTTAGCAATTAATTATTTATGTTTCATTTGACATGAAATTGTATAAAACCAAACGAATTGATATTGAGCAAGTGAAGTTGTGTAAACAAGAACATCTCGCTGACGGCGTGCATTCCACGACATGCATACGAGCGAGTGCGTGTTTGTGTTCGAATAACATAAAGTCTTTATTTTTGTAAATTGATCGTGTAAATTAGGCGAACTGTTAATTGCGAAAATTTGTAATAAATGTAAAATAGGCATTTATTGAGTTTGTAGTCTAACGGAAAATTTTAGCTAGCTCAATGCTTTTATTTTGAGCTTACGCTCGCTGTGGAATAATTAAGAAAGTTGTTACATGTTTGTATATTTATGTGTATGGGATTTATCTATATAAGTCCTATACTGAATTATCCTATATAAGTAAGTGTCTGGCAGTGCTTGGATGCGTAACGTTTGAGCGCTGTGCAGCGGTTGACGGAATATGGACTAATGATAATAATAATTATCCTATTGGTTTCCAATAGACAAAAATAGGTAGGTTAAAATACAAGAATCCGCTTGTATTTTGACTGATCCAGATTGGGGCGATGTTAAGCATACTTCAGTTGCCTGCTACAGAGCAGGCTGTTGGATGGTACCTTGATAGCATTAAAAAACTATCTCCTGAATGCCTCGCAAGCGTCAGGTTACGCCCTAATCTACAAGGATTAATGCTACCTATAACATTGACCAATCGTTCAATTAGTTTTACGAAAATGATTACGATTTTATTATTCCTTTAAATAACAATAATGGGATTTTATTTATTACGAAGTCAAACATATCGTATATTTGTTTAATAGTACATTTCCGACGTCATAGTAACATAATATGTATTTATTTATTCAGTCTAAAGAGTACGTAACTAGTAGATACGTATTGCAGTTATTCCAATATTTATATTATGAACAATGCTGCGTCTGAACAACTAGCATTTCAGACTGTAATTCAGCGCACATTACGATTATCATAGAAATAAAACAGAGAAAAATCGATAAGGACGTTCGTGCAGATGTACCGCGGAGCGCTCTCAAATGTGATTTCGTCATTTACGTTACAAATTGATAGAATTCAATGCGTTTCATTGTTCCAATCGTACGATTATTGAATTCAAGGCTGGTCACACTGCTGGAACAATGTCGAAATACCCAACAATGATATTAATGATTTACTTACTTGTCGATATGTAATTTAGACAAGTGTTTTTGTTTTATGTACACACGCTGCTATATTGTACGCTGTGGTCCGTTTCACAGGAAATAATCAAACATATAGAGGCCACTAGTGTCTCTGACGTCACTCTTCTGTGTTCGGTTAGTCAAGTATATTCTTTACATTTTAACCGACACAATAAGAGTACAATTTCAATTAATAACGTTCTGAATAATATAACATAATCTGAAACATCTGAATTATAATAATAACACGCGAAGCCACTTTTGTTCGGTTAAATTTGTTAATGAAGGGATAGATAAATGTATTCGCGTCAGCCATTGTTTTTCAACTTTAAAAGCCTACTGCAGTAAATGTAGTAAGTTAAGCTAGTAAACTATGATGTTACTTAGTAAGTTCACTTTACTTAGTAAATTAATTTTAGGTCCCAAATATACATTTAGGTATGAGGGTCATTTTCACACAAACGCTGAAAAAAACTTGTATACTTCACACAAATTATTGTCCTGTGCAGGATTCGAATCTACAGCCCCCGAGCTCTCAGCAGTCAGGCTCATACAGTACAAGTATACGTATAATAAAATAAAACAGTATTACTCGACCTTACCGATGAGGCATATTCACGCTTATAGTACAAGGAAAATCTTAAGTTTTTGCAGGCGGACATTTCAATGGTAGATACATTATTAATAATTATCTGGCGCCTGAGCATATCTATTGATTGTAACGTCTAATTTAATATGTCTGAGTCGGGCACCGTATGTTTATTCTATTCGAGTTAGTCGTACGTGTTATGATGCGGGTAAAAAATACCGATAAAACATAGGGCTTAGAGAAACACGTCATGGAGCTGTTTGATATTTTTTATTGTTATTATTTCTAAATCATCATGCGGGTTCCCTAAGGAATAGCAAGTAACAAGTGTCAAATATACACTTACAGGCTTTGATAGAAAATTAATTTGAATCTACTTAAAATATTTTAAATCCTGATGATAGTGAAATAATGTTCAAAATTTAACAGGAAAAATATTTTGAACTATTAGAAGTTGATATGCTAACGCCTTCCGATGAAGGTAGGCACGACAGCATCAATATCATGATAATAATGTATTTCTTATAATCTTAATGTCATGACAGCGGACGATGATACGAAGGATGGAAACTGCGCGGGTTCTAATACGATAACATCTGTTAACATTTAGATAAAAGTAAAATTAAGGCTCACTTTCTCTCTATTTTAAAGGCTCCAGAATATTAAGCAATTGCGTCAATCGGACCCTATTCTAACAACAATCGTTCATTGTAGAAATATTCGTAGCGGAGGTACTTCCCCGTCGAACCTATGCCTAATCTATCACCTATAATGTTGTGCCAACATCATCGTTACTGGATTTCGGAGAATTTCTAACCACAATATTTGGTTAGTCCTTCTTAGCTGTGTATTTCGTGGGATCGTTCCTGTTAAAGATTTTTGAGATAAGTTCAACGTATTATGGCAGTTTCAAAAGTACTGGAAGGTTCATTCCGTTGAGAGTTAAGTTTGTCCGAGAACTATACTCTAAAGGCGCTTGAAAAGAAACATGTTGGCAGTAGGCAAGCATGTTACACCATAGACTATCAATACTTACCATCACCCGAGGTTGTGGCTAAGTACTAGCCTATACCAAATAAAAAAGGGTAGCAGATATTGGACAGACGTCTCACAGTGTTCGGTGCCTTGATTGAATTTGAAACCACGGAAACTTATGACAGAGAGCAAGTACAATGCACTCGCATTCCTCCGAAGCGGGGTTTGTTGAGGTGCGGCGGAAGAGCGGGATGCGCGACGCATACAAGCCACGCAGACGACGTCCAGACACAAGCGCCATTTTTAAATGTTATGCCTTCCTGTCTTAGGGTTGCCACTGACCAGTGAATAAATTACTGGTCAATTTTTCGTATTAAAATATAGAATTGATACTAATTCTGCGCACTGGCTGTTCTTTACCTAATTTGGCTTTGCAGCAATAGTAGGAATAGTGTATAATGACAAAATGTTTGGTCTTACGAAAAATTGAACAAAACTGTTAATAATATCTAGTGTTATCAATTATATTTCATTCATTACCGTTCCATGGACTAATTATGTATTTACAAATGAGAGAGTACGTCGATTAATAAGTGAATACTTAGATGGAAAACAAACAAGTACATTTATTTTAAAATAATGTCATGACATGACGATTGTTCTAATTTATTTCTATTTAAGGGGGAATAGGCTTAGGTTATTTAATGAATATTTTAAAGTCCATAACATCTTAGTAAAACATAAAATATACTTCCAAGGGTTCAAATAAAATTTCAATTCCTTATAATGTTCCGAACGATTAGTTGAGAGTCCCAAGATAAAAATTAAAGATAATTTTATGAGTATGCAACAACCCTAAGGCGCCCATACTCATCACTTGCAAGCGATAGGTGCAATTGTTTATTCTCTTAAGCATACTAGATCCACCTTTATTATTGAAGGTTTAAGGTCGCAAATTAAACAAAGCCTCAGTAGTTTAATATAAATGGTTTCTACATCTAGTAATTACGTCATATACCGCGTGTACTCATCTTTGCCTTAGCATCCTGATGAGAGATAGACCAGTACGTCAAATACATACAAAACGCGCGCAATACTAACGATCTTACATCAGTTACGCGTAACCTATAGGTATATTTTGTGGAACACGATTCTAAAATCCTGAGCCATTTTTCATTTTAATTTGCGGGATTACTTTACTTTAAAGCCAGGGGAAAAGTAATCCAGATAACCCAAGTCCCGTGTTTAAGTAATACGCCTTTCTATCATGGGGCTGGTGTAACGATGGCGACGCCAAGTTAATTGTTTGCAGATTACACCTAAAATATTATTAACGAACAAAAAAATATATACGAATGTGAAATAAACATGAAATAAATTTGTATGGCGTACATATTTTAAATGCATTGCTTTAATTATTTTTCACCACACTACGATAATTACTGCGTACAGTAAAAAAATTTTAACATCTTGGATTCAGAGACGTTTAATTCTTTTTAATGCAAAGTTATAACCACCTATTAAGTTCACAATGAAACAGAGAAAATACCACATTGAAAAAAAAACCGTTATTCATTCACAAGTTTTTGAGTGCTACTCGAGTATTATACTATTTTAATCATTCTAGCCAAAATATCAGCCAAAATAATAAAAAGG
>DWFV01001133.1:0-11858 GCA_018246775.1 Parelbella machaon machaon
ACGTAACTGGTGAAACGTGGGAGTGTACTACACTCCTCTGCCTACCCCTTTGGGGATTACAGGCGTGATGTTACGTTGCAATACATAACTTCTCACACTGCGGACTTCAGCAATCGCCACAAACCTATTGTATACCTTATATGCCATCTGAGTCCTTTTTGAGGCGGGTATTTTTTACGCACGTCCAATAACCGGACTTCAAAGGGACTGCGATACGGACAAACGGTATACTTTCATATTGGGTGTAAACCAAAGCGTGATACCGCACATCGTTCTAACATTACTGAATAGTCTCTTCTCGAAAACGACGTGTATACAATCGCTAATTCATCGTCGATTGGACGGCGCCGCTCCGCCGTCTGACTGAGCGTACTGTATACACTGTGCTGTAACTACCCACATCGTTTGCACTATGAACACGGGCATCGGGCATTGCTTTTCACATCTTCAATATTTGCCAGGTATATATTGAAGCTTAATTACATTAGTAAAGTTGCCAGGGTATTGTTTAAAACTTAATTGTTTACCGATTAATTCCTACACGACATGGTGTCTGCTTATAATGAATGTTTGTCTATAGGTACATGGACGGTTAATATGATCGATCTATCGTTAGATGCTATAGGTAGGTGATATCGCGTCGTAGCGGTCTAGTCGAAAACCGACAAGACCACATATCTGAGTAATCTCACGTTCAAACGACGATCTTTGCATTGTGTTCTCTCGCAGTTATTTTGTAATGTGATACCTGTAAACATATACCAGTGACGCATTTACATTATAAAACGACTAACTGTTCGCAACGCTTCTTGTTTTCTCGTACAATCAATTGATCTGTTTGTAAGCGACTCCACAATTTATGCCTGACCATTTATACACCTGAATGAAGTAAGACGGATCTTAGGACATATTCTGTGCTCCGTTTTAGTAGCGTTTAGTTCGAGTCGATACAATGTTCTTGTTACGTTCCGTCATGTATAATACATTCCGAAGCCGGTCGTCGGTGCGTTTTGCGAGGACTGTGGTCTCGTCGCGGTGACGCAAAGCGTGTAGAGTATCGCAAAACGAACAGGACAGTTTTGTAGGCGAGAACTGCGGGTTCAAGGCGACAGCGGCCTATTGTTGTTCTCGGCACACAATGTCCGTTCACGCTCGCTGCGGCCGCCCGCCGCGCACCGCCCGCCCGGTCCTTGTCACCAGCGTTGTACTGGCTTGGCTATATGGGACACATTCTGTAGTTAGCCGCAATATACTTCAATCATTTTTGCTTGGAAACTTGATGCAAAAGAAATAGTAGTTAGTAGAGGTAGTGTTATAACTAAAACCGATGACATAATATGCCATATAGATATTACACTGTTCTAATAATGTAATATATAATACAGAACAGATAGAAAGAAAAGAATAAACATGCAATGAATTGTAATAGGATGGATTGTGGGAACCAGGTGCGTCCTAGTAGTGTGCGAGGCAGCGAGAATGCGACGTGCATTCTCGGCGCTCGGTTCACGCGGTGCGGTTATATATAGCTCGCGAACCACCTCGCAAAGGTTAAGCCCAGAATTAGACGGCCAAACTTAACTCTCACTTATTTTCGTGACGTCTCGCCCGGCGCCTCCGTCCTGCCGTCATTACTTGATTGACGACGCAAATATTCCTGTCGCCGCCCCTTCACGCCGAAACATTGAGAATAATGAGATTTTGTTTGCTTCTTTTAAGTCTATTCCCAACGTGGGGATTATTTAAGACTAGGATTGAGACAAGGTGATGATGTAGTTTTTATTTTTTTCGCCACTAAAATCTTAATAGGATCGTTGTATATTTAGCTATTAATCACAGTTTTATATTGGACGCCTAACACTACCAGCGCAGGGCAAATATTTTATGCGCTAAACTATAAATCTTATACCAGAAACATGTATACGATCAATGTGCAAGTTTTGGCTCTGATTTATATTATTTGTCACGTGCAAAATTTTAATGTCTCTACGCCAATATAGTATTTATTGACTCAATGTTTACAGTTGCGTACGGTTTTACAAAGTTGACATTGAAAGTATCATACGAATGGCAAGTGATTCGTAAATAATCGTGTTTGTTACCACGAGTCACCAATGTGGACGTGTGCGTGTTTTTGAAGATTTCGTAGCTTTGTGGAATTTAGCGTTTGTTCTGTTAAAAGACATTTTTTTATTCTGGATGGTTTTATGGTTGTGCTTAAAATAAGTACTGGTTGCTAAACAACCGCTTATTTATGATCTCATCCAATTCTCACTTTAACAAGTCGATATATTTGAAGAATGTTTACGACGTCAAGGAATTATTTTTTTATAGTTGGTGTCGCCGATTCGTTGAGTATTATGCTCAACTTTTTGTGATAAATAGTTAGAATCGATCGGGATTGATTTTGTACATGATTGCGCTTAGAAGTTGGTCTAAATATACAAATATGCTAAATTATAAGTTTTGTCCAATTCCGCGCAACTGACAATATTGGTAGCTACGTCGACCGTACCAAAGAGAGAGAGAGTCGCTGCCAACATACAGTAACGTCTTTCATCGTTTATGGCAACGGCAAGATTGATTAGAAGGTGCGCCCATAATAAGTTCTTTTATGCATCGTAAACCCGACATGTTGCGCCTCGAAAATTATACCAATCGTCTTTTGAACTCACGTATCTGAAACTTATTCCACTTTCAATGGAAATACCTGGTAACATTTTACCAACCATTATGCTTTTAAAATGCTTGATGAAAATATATGTAATCATTCCTAATTCCAACAAGGTAAAGAGGGTGTTGGGCATTATGATATGTAATAAAATAAGGTCTTTTCGTATGCGGGGGCTACATATGTGTTTTCTTAATCAGCTCCTATTCAACCGAGTCAAGACGCCACTTTAACTAGTAAGACCCGGTGTGAAACTCAACTAGAATTGTCATTTTTATCTTTTTTGTACGACCCAAAAATGAAAGTATGCTTACACAGCCTATTCATAACAAATTTCGAACGCACAGCTTATAAATTAAACAAGTTATTATTTCGTGATTTGCCAGACTGAATCGTTGTTTCCGCATTGCCAATGCAATTTCAGAATTGCCAATTATAAATTGATACTAGATATTTATATGTCAAATATGCGTTCATAAAAAATTAACGCTTCGCAGCATTAATGGCCTCCGGAGCCGTACGTGTAAACACGGGCGTTTCTTTTGATCAGCTTCATTAATCTCAAAAATAATATTTGCTCCACACCTGCAACACTTCCCATCGTACGTTCCAACTAGCGCTGAGCACTTGGGCATCCAGATTAAAAAATCTGCACTTCGGTACGTGTTCCAAACAAACTATTCATGTAATAATGGAACGTTCAATGTATTGTTCGCCATTCAATAAATTTACATCAACGACCCATCGAGTAACCGTTGCGAGTGATTGCGCGTTTAAAACTGATTTTTAAGGTTGAACACCCTGTTTGAAGCTATGAATATTATGCATGATAAATGTAACATAACATACGATCACGTCTGTATTTTCCCAAAGGCGTTGGCAAAGGAGTGGAGTAGAATCCTATAATAGAACAGGAGGTGAGCTTACTGCCCTGGTAAATGTAGTACGACATTAACGTTAAACCCTTTTGCGTTCCAGGCAACGGCACGATAGATTTCCCCGAGTTCCTCACGATGATGGCGCGCAAGATGAAGGACACAGACAGCGAGGAGGAGATTCGCGAGGCGTTCCGCGTGTTCGACAAGGACGGCAACGGGTTCATATCGGCGGCCGAGCTGCGCCACGTGATGACCAACCTCGGCGAGAAGCTCACGGACGAGGAGGTGGACGAGATGATCCGCGAGGCGGACATCGACGGCGACGGTCAGGTCAATTATGAAGGTGAGCATCTACTGTGTGCTTCCTGACACTTGTGTGGACGTTTGCTGAACTGATATACCTGAGATTGTTGCAAGTTGAGACATTTATTAGCATTTTTAAAGATTTATATATTCCAAGTCCCAACAACCGTCCGCCTATGATGCCATTGTCGCCGCTCTCTACCCTAGCACACCATCACATTCGATCATTACGTGTCCACTCGTGTTCAGTTTTCATTATGTAGTTTTGGAAACAGAATTTAATTCAGTATATGTATGTGTTGTTTAGTACGATTACTTTAAATGTTTACTTTTGAGTAGTGGAATAACTATTCCGGGGCTCGCCACTTTCGATTTAGTTTTAATTGACGAACATAAAATTTACTCTGCTTGTTTCCTTGTCAAATTAACTCATTATTCCGATAAAGATGAAAAGCACGTGAAAAGAGATCTTTTAATATCAGTACGTTTTCTATGGACGTATTGTGTACAATATTTTTAATTGACAACAATAACTATTTGTAATTTTCTCATCACCATACAATAGTACGACGATACGATAGAGTGACGATATTCGCAAAGTGGCTGGTAGTGGTTGGATGCGAAGAGCTGAAGATCGAACTCAGTGGCGTGCCGTTGGAGAGGCCTATGTCCAGCAGTGGACGGGAGTAAGCTGATGATGATGATGATGATGATGATAATGATAATGATAATGATAATGATAATGATAATGACGATGGTACTATAGTACAAGCGCGCTCCTCACTATTAGTTACATATTACTACTCCAGCTTACATTATTGTCACGTGCCTTTAATTCTTTTTCACTCATTACACACGTACAGAGCATTTTTATGAACGTACAAATATTACGTGATAGCATCCTTATGACAACAATTTTCTAGCATACTATGTTCTTTTCTAGTCTAAAGCAATTATATATTTAAAATGTTATACGTAAGTAACACTGACAACCCCATCGGTAACTTACTATGCAGGTGCCGTCCACTCGGCTTGTCGTGGATTGACCGCGGGTAACATCGAGTCTCAATATCTGTCTCACGTTGTAATTCTTGGCTATATAGGCGACGTTCGCTCTCACTACTTTTCGTTGTTTATGTTGCTCTCGATTTATGAACACTGATTTTGTTCAGGGAACTTGTACACATCGTCCGATAATACAGCGATACAATTAGATCATTAGCAGGCGGTGCTGTATTGATATGGTACTAGCGATGTTAGTGTATTCATCATACACGGCTAGTTAACTTCCAAGGCGCAACAAATGACGTAACTAATTGAATTTTTCAATGGAAATTTTTGGATGTTGCCACACAATAAAAGTACAAGGTCGCTGCCGCTATTCCAGTAATTGCCTTAAATCTACGATAACGCGAGATTATGAACAGATAATGGAAACGTGAGCCGCTGTGTGATTGCAGCGTATGAAAAGTACTTTTGAATATTATGGATTATTACAGTAACATGCCCGAATTTATTGCAAAAAGTTGCCACCTGAGGGCGGTCCATTCTAAATGAAGTGGTGTCTGATAATCATGTCTCTCGTAGACAACTGTTATTAATGGAACGTGAAATGTTGAACACAATCATATGTCGAATAATAAATTAATTTCGTTTTACATCCTGGTACCTCGGTGTCTACCATCACTAATACAAAATACTGAGTACGCAGCTAGCTGTAGATTTGTATCCGATGCTGGGTATATATTTCAAGGGAATATTGAATACGTTTTATGCAGCGCGCACTCGCTCCGCTCAGGGCGCTGGATTTTTTCCACGATTGTTGGATTTTAATGGATCGAGCATTATTAAACATTGTGCAATCACTAATTGTACTTAAAAAATATTATATAATATTACAGTGGTGGTGGTAATTGAGAGGGGTTACATACGAAACATCGGTGAATGCTATGAACTTTAACACGCATGAAAACATCTTCGTTCAAGACTCTCCCAGCGAGCCTCGGCTAGGTCGTACCAATCGCGGGGCTCCCGGTAGTGCATGCGGTACCGCCCACACAGCCCACACCCCACACTAACCCCGCGGTCCCAGCGCGCAGCGACAGTCTGACCGACCGAGCGTTTCTCTTGCAGACTTCCATGCGCTCGCGCACATGATATTCGCGCGCGGCGCCGGCCGCTGCTAGCGCCTCTCGTATTGTTGCCTTAACTAACATAAGAACGGACTGCACCCTAGCGCTGTGATCTCGATTTCCTCTTGTAGCGTAGCGAGGGCTCCGAGCGCCGCGCCTCTAGGTACTGACAGTGTTATCTCAATGGTTTGCTGCTCGTTATTAACTGTTCCTTCTACCTTCGACACGTTAGCTCCCCTCCCGCCCGCCGCCCCCTCACCCCTGGGATTTCACACTCGACTCTCGCTGTGTCTCTAACGCGCGCGCGGAGCGACCGCAACGAAACGGTTGCGGACGCTCGGCGGCAGGGCTGCCCCTGTAGATCGGTTTGCATGTGTCTAATATCTACATAGAATTGTGTCGTAGAAATACCACCTGGCGCCGCGCCCGGCGGTGTCGCGCTGCGGCCGTACTTCGGTGGTATTTCACAAATTCCCCTGTAGTGGCATGACAAGCTACGATCGTTTCTATGGTTTCTTTATGTTCCGTCACCATCAAGTGCATGCCTCGCCGTGCCCCGACGGACGAACACCGAGGCATATGTTTGGTGTACGTTATAAGTTCCGTTTATCTCGTAATCAGTCTAGTGGTTTATCTTGTCTAACGGGTTAATCGTTTCATAGTGCATCTCTACTTCTGTCGATTTCTGTTCTGTGTTAATATTGTGTTTATGTATCTTTCTGAAGCTGGTACACATGACATTTAATTTTTCATCGCACTAGGGTGCCGCCAGTGTGAATTGAGACTTATCGATGTGTGTCAGCCTCGGAACTTATTTTCAATGGGTTATGTGAATATCTTTTATCTGGACTTGTAGGTACAATGTCCCAAGTGTCACAAATGTTAATGAGTGTTTTCGTTTGCTTTCAGAGTTCGTCACCATGATGACGTCGAAGTGAGCCACCGGCTAGTGTGTGTGTAAAAAGCAGAGAATTTAAATATACATTTTGTTTCATGACACACAATATTACCATCGTATTGGACCTGCATTTCTCTAGTGTTTGCGATAAATTAAATATTGTCATCGTTTCAGTTTAATGGTATATTTAATTATTGTATATCGGCGGGTCGCGGCCCTCCCGCGTCCCTCTCCTTATTTAGACTTTAAAGTATTCCGTTAATTTTACTATAAGGATTAAATTTTAACTGTAGCGGTACAATGGCGAAACGAATAGTGTGCGTCGCATGCGATGGCGGCCTCTCGCATCGCACCGGTACATTTATTGTAAATTTTTTTCGAGTATGAGATATTTATAAAGTACGTGAGATTTAAAATTTAAAAAATCCCAAAAAAATGTACTGCGGCCGCAGCGCCCCCGCAGCGAGCTCCCGTTCCGCACCTCGGCGAACGAAGCGATTAGATTTATCGGTACTGCATTGTAATTGTATCTGTAAATGACTCGATATATTATATTTCTATTGTTGGTGAAACTAATTCTATCGAATGGAAAGTACTCCGCTCTGTTATTCTCTTATGACATTTGATTCATTCTGTTATTAAATTTTACAAAAGACATACTGAAAATAAATGTTTCTTCATTTTTAGGTCAATAAGGATCAGTGTTTTATTTGTCGCCCGTTTAGTTCGCACCCTGTAGTGTCTCGCTCGCTCTCGCCACACATAAAGCTGATTGCAGTCAAATGAAATGTTATATTAATACTTTAAGTTAAATTAATTGGTCTTTAAATTGTTGTAATTAAGTGAACCTCATAGCTCTCGTGTCGAGGATGTCGGCAACCTGAGCACACTATTATAAGATAATTTAATCATAATGCAAAATGTGTTTTTTTCTTTGATTATGTGCCCTAATATATCATAAAATATTAAAATTAACATGATTACAAAAAAAACAATAACAAAACGATTAGTCTTCTTGAAGTATTTTTAAAAAAACATCGAGAATTTTGATATAGAATTGTAATATTGTAGATACTACTTCTTTTAGTCAAACCAATACTGGTCTATAAAACGTTCTTTCATTTCGTTGGCTAATGCCTAGCACTTGGTCACTTTGTTGCTGCTACTTGCCAGCCAAGCCCAGAATTGGTAGAGGCAAAAGTGCTTTTATAGTGCAAGAATACATTTTATTATACAGAATTAGTTATTAAAATTAATAGGTTTAGCGATGGCTTAATTTGAAACAATATTAATGTAAACGTAATGATGTCCGACGATAGACTATCGAGCAGAGATAACCGTAATAGCTGAATTTTATATACATTAACTTATTTTTTATTAGATGTTAATGTTAAATGAATTAACATTAAATTGCGTTACGTAATATGATAAAAATATTGAAATATTTATGCCTAACTAGGAATACGTTCTTCTATTTGCATAAGGAACAACTATAAATTCAAGTATCATTTCTTTATGGGTACTATTACTTTCGCCCACAAATCCATATTTACCAACAGAGCATCAACTGTCATTGACGTGAGGGTTGCAAACTATGTCGGTATATATCCAAAGTGGACCAGTCCATTGAAAATTGCTGAACCTTTCCTATAGTCCAAATTCAAAAATTTATTGATAAGAAAGTGAACCAAAATAGATAAAGCACATGCTTGATGAAAGATGTCTGCTTTATGTTTTACATCATGAGTTATTCAAAGCCTTACTAAACGCCCTTTAACTCTAACAAGTTACGTCTAACCCCCGCAACGTAAGTAACTGAGTTGTGGTCGTAAAAGACAGCTCATCTTTACAATCTGTATTTCGCAAAGAACCGCTTTTCGTGTTAGAAGCTATAGCCAGTTGCATTGTAGGGTAGACTGGGTACGGCAGTGACAGTCGTAATATTAGCGAATCTATAATGAATATGGGGGAGGGCGAGTGCCTTGCGTGTCGAAGATTGCACGATATTTTTAAAATATCGATAAATATACGATATTTAATCAATATCGATATATCGGTCGAATTCGAGCAAAATCAAGTGTTTTATTTCTTTAGCAAGCTGTTTAATAGATTTTTCAAAATTAAAATCATTTTAATTTATAGTAAATTTTATTTTCAAAATCCAAGATATTTTTACTCAATTTCAGAAACTATCGATTTTTCTTTAAAATTACTTGATCCAAGTATTTATTAAACCCATCTTTCTATACTTTAGTTCAATTTTTCTAAATTTATAAAAAAATTGAAAGAAAACGTGTCGGTCTTTTTTCTCGAAAATTACGCAAACTTAAAATTGATTTTTCCCGCTCGTTTAAACTCCATTATAAATTATTATTGATATGTTTGTGATTATCAACGTAGTTTATAGATAGAGCCACCATTTACCTATACTTATCAGCGTACAAGACCAGTTGATGACCATAAAAAATTGCGAGTTTCTACTCTCCGTTAATATGACTCCTTATTTGAAAATTTAAAAAAAATCGTTTTTGATACAATTTCGATAGTTGATTTTCAATATCGATAAATCGATGTATCGGAATTTGAAAAATCGCTTAATAATATCGATATTTGAAATTAAAAATATCGATGTTTCGATAGATAGAAATGGTTATCCCTTCATCTACAACCCTACATAAAACGGCGCGCGACGCTCACGTCATTAGAGACCCTCCTTGCTTTTTGAGAATCAATAGTAAGTATTTTTATTCGATTTATTTTAATAATTGTTGCTATGTATGTACAGATACAGAAATGTTTTAGTTTTTTAATCATTAGCTAAACTTTAGTGATTAAATAGCAATGGTTACTTTATATGCACTTTATTTAATACTGCCATAGTGATTGGATTTTACGTGAATGCGTGTTTTGGCTACGGTTGTGACAAAATTGAAATGCGTTATTTTTGCTTATAGATGCCAAGAGAACGTTTGAGGAAGACGGAAAGAGGTCGATGTATGATAAATCAATATAAGGAAGCTTATGAAGAAGTAAAAAGAGGAACATCATTAAGAAGAGCTGCAGAAATGCACAAAGTTAATCGAATGTCTTTGTTGCGGTATATTCGAAAATGCGATAAAGCTGGCGCAGACAACGATACAGGCAGTATTAGTATGGGGTATGTTGCACATAATAAAGTGTTCACTGAGGAGCAGGAACAAGCAATATCGGAATCTTTAACATGTTGCGCTGAAATATATTTTAGTTTGTCTCCAAAAGAGGTACGAAAGTTAGCTTTTGAGCTTACAACTAAATATAATATCAAGCGACCTGCTACTTGGCTTGAAAATGAGATGGCTGGTGAAGAATGGTTTCGTTCTTTTATGAAAAGAATACTAGATAATGCTAACAATAAAAGTAATTGATGACCATTTTGGTGTTTTTTTAAACCTGTCACTATCGACCCCAGGCACATCCGTCCCTAGCATGTGGTCGGTTGTGACATTTGCTTTTTTTTCTAACTTGCTCCCATAAATTAAGCATGGTACATAGAAATAAAATCTAAATATTTATACGTAGCCAAACGTACGATTCATAATACAAAATATCTTACGTATTGCTAACTTCAAGACTAACTAAATTATTGTCAGTCAAACGAAAATTGTCACAACCGTACCCAGTCTACCCTATTAGTAAACAAATTCAAACTGAAAACTTAATCCTTTATTTATTTATAAGTTTGATTTTGTGTCAAAGTATTGTTTAGTTTTTAACGAAATTTCTTTGAACAACCCAAAAATGGAGTTCATATATTTCAAACTTATTTTTCACATTATTATTGTGTTAAAGTAGTTTAAGCTCTTATTTTTTTTAATAGATTAATATGAAATTTATATATTTAAACAAGTTGTAATATTGTAGTTTGTTGAAAAGTCTCCGTCGTATATCTACTTATATTGTACATAGTGATTTTTTTATAATACATCTACACAGCATAAATTGAAATGTACCACTATGATGAATCAATCGAGTGTTTATTTATTAATGCACTAGCTAAGAACTTAAAAATACAGATTATTTTAATAACTTCACTTTTGATAGCGGCCGAGTTACAAGTGAAACCGAGAGACACTGACAAAGATATGTAATGGACAATAAACACGGAAATTAGAAGTGGAGTTAGGTGCGGGGCGGCTTGTGCGGCTCGTGCGGCTCGGCGGCGGCGGCGTCGCGCAGCAGGTAGGCGAGCGCGCGCGCCGGCCGGCCCGACATGCGGCGCGCGCGCAGGTAGGGCGGCGCCGCGCCGCGCCACACCTTGCCCACGCCTGTGATATCCAGGTGCAGCCAGTCGCCGCACACGAACTTCTGCAATACCGTTAACTACTCTCGCGCGCCGCCACTGGATGTGTTTCAACATAATCTTTTCGATTCCCATAAATGGTAATACGCAGGTTTAGTCACTCTGCGACTCTAAGGCTGAATAAAGCTTCTCTGATAGCATCTGTGATGAAATTTGCATAGAAATAGGATGTTGTTGCAGAAATAGAAAAGAATGCCTAGTATTATATAATATTTACTGCAACTTACATTTCGACATTTGTTGTGCATGTGGCGTCTGTTACCAACTTTTATGGATCGGTGTATCAAATATTTAGTTTATATTTCAGAGGCTTTAAAACCAATTAAATACCTTCAAAAAAGCAGCTCCTAAGCAAGCTGTAGCTGTTCCGGAGCCTTTATTTTTCAAATCTACTGATGGATCATCTGAAAACAGTTTGATATTATAAAAACTGTTAATTTGTTCACACAATAGACGTGGATTAATGGAAATGGAGCGTATGCAGCAACAAACAAAGCGATATACCTGTAGATGCCACACTTACACAACGATATATCTGTTATAATAAAATCACGTATGAGTGGATTGAAATTGGATCGTCGCAGACATTAAGACAGTCTACAGAGATGCGCGTAGAAAAGTTTACAAGGCTAGAGGG
>DWFV01001134.1:0-11858 GCA_018246775.1 Parelbella machaon machaon
ATCCAGAAAAGCCAGGTTTACCAGCACCAGGAGCACCAAATCCAGAGCCCGTGCTCTGACTGTATCCAGCACCCGAAGACTGCCCAAAACCGGAAGGTCCTGAAGACTGCCCAAAACCTGAAGGTCCTAAAGGTTGACCGGAGCCGGAAGGTCCTGAAGGTTGACCGAATCCATTTGATCCTGAAGGCTGTCCGAAACCAGGTCTTGATGGTTGACCAGAACCAGTTTGTCCTGAAGGCTTACCGAAGCCGGAAGATCCTGAAGGTTGACCGAAGCCAGAAGATCCTGAAGGCTGACCGTAGCCAGTTGCAGGCTGGCTTCCAGATGGGAATCCAGATTGACCGGATTGTCCAAAACCTGGCTTTGCAGAAACTTGAGAAGGTCCTTGCCCGAACGAAGGAGCTCCAAGTCCTGATTGACCAGTAGGTTGACGACCAAAGGAACTGGTAGAGTCTGGAGGAGCTTGCCCAAATGACCCCGATCCAGGGGCTGAGATGGACCCAGGGCTACCTCCCGCACTTGCAGCACCGGCAGGTGGTAAGTAGGATCGATCTAATTTAGCAGCATAGCCGCAGGCTATCAAAGGTATCAGCAAAATCTGAAATAAATAAAACGTATTTTAAAATGTAATTCATTGCAGTAAAAATTCTAGAAAATTATCAAACCACAAAATTTTAAGCACAATATTATTTTATATTAATAACAAGTATATTATTTTGAAATATCAAAATGTAAACTAAGAAAACTAATATAATTAAATCAGTTAATACATAGCGAATAAAACTGTACTATATTGCAAATATTAATTCACTATTTTATTTATAAAATATCCATTACCAGCTTCATTTTAAAGCTGTAATCCTCTCAATGTTTGCTCACTGAATGTATTGCACTGAGTACTCATCCCATATTTATATCACACAAAATTCGTTCACCACTTCACGTTACCTAAAACTGTGCTCACGGTCCTAACCTTTGACTGATAGAGTAAGTGAAGATTCATCTCGTTGTGTGCGTACTCTACACTGAACGAGACTCTACATTTGTGGGGGTGTGTTTGCACAATTTCTCGATGGATTTGAGATACACTAATTATTGTGATCGATTTTATCGTACATACATTGCGGTCCGGGTTTGTTTGACTGTTTCATATACAGTGGGTTTATAGTGACACCGAAACGTACTTATTTTGGTGCTATTGGGTGTTACTTAGAAAAGCATTTTTGAAGGTAAAAGCGAAGGACGTATGTGTTTTCCTGTAAAACGACAAGTTTGCATTATTGGATCCTGATTATAAGATCAGTTAATTAAAATTATTTCAAAGAGACTATTAACAATAAAATACGAGGCACAATATTTCCTATAATTAATATGGTTTGTTTTTGTAATCTACATACATTGCATTTATGTATTTGAAACCATGAAGGTATTTATATAGTCGTAATTATTACTATTATAACAATATCAAGCACAGTCTTTCCAATAACTAATATGGTTCGTTTTTACTATATATTAAATTTATTTATAATTATTAACTTATTTATTTATTTAAAATTATTAACTTCATAATATGTCACAATATTTCCTATAATAAATACAGTAATTTTTTTATATTTTAATAATTATAAAGAATTTTTTGATTTTTTTGTCACAACAAAGCGATACAAGGTTGCAGATTTTAAGGTCGATTCTCAGGTTAGGATATGTCTGATTGTATTTAAAACACTTGGTCTAGATCCGGTTAAAAAGAAAAATTGTGAATGTATTCACGGCCTCTATTGTGAAAATTGTCTTGTTAGATAGATTTTAAAGAACAATGATTCGAGTATCGAATAGTAGTTTTATAAAAGACTCGAAGATTCGAAGTATAACGAGAGATTTTAATCGAAATCTACATGTCCAGTTTTGATTTCATTTAGGTATGTTTATATAGATTTGTCATAGCTACGTAGACTAAAGCCACATGTAAGTTTTGTTCAACGAATCTAACTTTGAATGCTTGCTACTCCGTCAGTCTATTCACCCTACCAAGGCCTTTGCGCTCATGTGCATTCATTACTATATGCAATGGGCAATTTAAAAGATATTTGAAACAAACAACTGACTGTCGTCAGTAGTCTAAATGTAGAGTTTGACAATATGCATTTATACATAACACATGTCAAAAATCAAATTTAATATTATAAATCATATAACATTTAAAATAATAAAAAAATTTAATTAATAGTTTTTTGTTAGCTTCAAACCTACCAATATATTTTTTGTAAATTACTTGCTCAAATTCGCAATACGGTGGGAGCTTCCTCGTTAAATTTAGAAAACAAAGTGGACTAACTCTTTAAAGTTTGCATAGCTAGAAATATTTGAATAAATAAATAAGTACTTGTAAATTATATAGAGTCTCTATGTAGAACTTTTCGATGACATAAATATAGAGATGCAATCCAAGTACTCGTAGCTCTGACGCGTTTGAAGATCGCACACGATTTGTGAAGTTAAGCAACAGAGAACAGTGTCGGCTGTTGGATGAGTGACCCGTAGAGACAAATTTACGAGCGTGCCTTTGTTGCTTCGGAGAATATATTACGTAATTTGGAGGCCTTTAGATCACCACGTTCGAACAAATCTATACGAAACACGTTAAATCTGCAAGGATAGACTATAGTATTTAGCACCTTACGCAGCAAAGATAGTATTTAGCACCTTGTGCTGTCTGCCTACCCGGTATGGGACCTGGCATGAATATATAATAATAATGCTAGCCATCTGTAATTAAATATGGTTGCAAAGTTAGTTTCGCTGGAAAATAATGCTAAATAGAGGGACGTTTTTGGTTCGAAGCCTATTAGTTAAAGATGAGACTCTATATATGGGCCTATTACAACATACCTCACTGCGAAAAGCGAATCTATCCGAGACTGTCTTTGGAATGGGTATCTATTTAACTAGAGTTACCTGTAATATATGTAATAAATGTATCTATTACAGGTCACAGGTAAAAAGATGTTTTTCGCATTTATTAAATCCCCAATATTAGAAATAGAATCACGTCGGATCTGTAAGGACGGTGTCTCTAACCTACTATTTAAGCCTGGCGTTACAACACAATAATAATAAGAAACGTATTGCCATGAACTTCCCGTTAGCATTAGGTTTATGTAGACATTATCATAGAAACAGTGAAACCGTACAACACATAACAGGGCTTGTAAATTAATTGTGCAAGTTGATTAGAAACACAGGAATGATGAGTTTGCCGCCATAATTTATCAGTATCTTAAAATTAAATACAAATTATTACAAAACAAAACTAATTACTTCAACCACCCTCGCGCAACGACCTTGGATAATAAACGGTTTTATCTATACTGTAATCGCACAATATTTTTCTGATAAAACTCTACATTACAATATACTTGACATTACACTCCCTAACAAAGCCAATGAAACAGCATATTCAATGAACAGAGCTCTACCTTATACATGTGATCTGCAACCATTATACACGAAAAAGCTAGCTAAATACCTTTTGATAGAACTGAGGTCCCAGTGGAAAGATAATACTGTAAGGACCATTCCCAAAACTATTTCTTACAAAGGGATCATACCAAAAAGTTTACAGAGTAGCTAAAAAATATTGCAGATCTCCTAAATGTACAAATAGTAGTCCTTTAAGCCCATATAAGATAATCCGAATATTTTTTTCCATATAGTCATGTTTTTTCTATAATTCTTCAACGTCAATAGCCAAAAGCTCGCAAATATCGAATCTATTATGCAAATCTTATTTAAAAAGCCATAACAATAGCTGATAATCCACGATGAAATTAACAAACGTATTAATTCTGTAATAAGCAAGTCGATAATCATCTAAAATAATGACTATTTATCAGATATTTATTTCATTAGTGACGCCGAATATTTAAAATCGAATTTCTAAATTCGTTCAGAATATTCATTCTAATATTACAACACTCTATTTCATTTCGATGTAATAGGTAGAAATACTATTAATTCCTTTCCGTTATGTACGTATGTTGTGTCGTAATTTTTCACATTGCAAATGACCTAAATGTGTGAAGCTAAACAAAAAGGATAAAGCGGATTCTGTAAAAGATATTTTTTTTTTCTTTTTTCGATCCATTTGAAATGTATTTCATATAGCCCTCAATTATATTAAGTATGGGTATTATTCTTGTAAATTACATTATTAAATCGATGTGCCCCTTGCGTGACCCGGCTGTATGTAATAGTGATGTGTGCTCATATGGGAACTGAATGTTTCGCAATAAAAAAACTCATTACGTTTGTATTAGATCATATTAAACTTTTTTTTCCTTTTACACACATAAAGTAGCAAATAGGCATATGATTTATCTGCCAATTAACAGATTGCACCTCGGAAAATGACACAAGGTTAAAATAAATGAAGTTTTTTCTTGACTCAGGTAACCTCTTCCAATGTAGAGAACATAGTATTACTATGTTATGTAAAGATATGAAACTGACGTGACGTACATCATAGACTAGTCAGAAAATAATAGGTTTTGAACAAAGACATTTTTTATCAATAATAATATGATTAATTTTCGATATACGAGTACGGTAAAGATTATTATATTTTATTACGAAAATGCAATGAAATGGCGTCATGTGTAATAACCTAATCATTAGATTTGCAATGCTTTTTTCGCTTATTGCAAGAAGCACTGAAATCCTATTAACATTAAGGAAAAAAACTTATTGGGGTATATTCGAGACCATTCTTACATTTGAGAATATGAATAAGATGTCCAGCTTCAAATAGTGTTTATAACATAAACGAAATCTTCATCATTTATAGCATTCAAAATTATTCAACAAGGCATTATTCCTATATCTTCACGTCACGCCTTACGGAATTAACGTGCTCCTTCCACACCATTTTAATCTTTATCTTTAATTTACTATACATATACTTTACATTTAATAAGATAGCCCTGTACATTAACTGTTGCTTGACAGCTTTCCGCTTTTATTCTTACTTTGCTGTTAAACTTTATTTGATATGACACGAAGATTATAAAATTTATCATAGAATCTTATTTGTATATTATTGATACTAGCAGCTGAGTCAAAACCTTCTGAATTCAGCGTGCATAAATAAAAAAGAGACGAATAGTACCTAGAAAAGAATTATAATACAGGTATTTGGCACTCAGTGCTCTCTATATACCCGGTAACGGTCACGGAATGACAACATAGCAATAATAAAAAAGCACATATAAATCAATTCACTATAATATTTGTTTTGCTCAATTCCCTCGCGCGAGACGGTCACGATTACTTGATGGGTCGTAAAGAGCGCGATGAGAACACTGCGTCGGTACGCGGTGTAATTTCTTTGACCTTGAACGGCGTGCGTTACTGGAACGTTACTTTTAAAGTGTACTAATAGATGGCAGAACATGTATTACGATCTCGCTTGATTTTTACGCGTCACAGTAATAGAGTCTATGTTAATATTCGTGTTACAACAAACAAACAAATCCATTATCGTTGTATTACAAATAAATATTGCGAAAATAAAAAAGTTTTCTGATAGTATCGAATGAGATGTTACTGTTTAGTTTTTCCGCTTAAATCAATGCACAGGTAAACTGGATAGTTCTGAGTTTTTAACATTTCTGTTTAACTGTTGAAATAAGTCCAGTCATGTTTGTGATAAGTGATATATCATATCAATATCTTATTTGAAAGAAAACTTAATATAAACCATACAGATACATACTATAACTATACAGATCAGGAGTCAGTTGCGTTCAAATATTACTAACAGGTTTTATCTGTGCATTAATGAATTGATTAGATAAGAGATAAGAGACCAGATTAGAGAGAGATGATGATAAGAGAGGCACTCATAACAATACATGTAACGAGAGAGCCCTTTGCCAGTTGATTGATCGATGCCATTGATATATATAGCGATTATCTTTCTTTATTAGTTAACCACCACGCCTCATACTTTGATAGAGTTTCACTCGAAATAAATATTGTATCTATGAAAATAATTTCACAACTGACCCTAAAATCTTCACTGAGCTATCAAGTACGCATTAATTTTTAAAAGCCTTGTCGAACAGCGATCGTGTGGCAACATCTCTAATATAATACTCGCCGATAGATGTCTAGTTATATATGTATATATGTATTATGAGTAATAAAATGTAATAAATTTACTACAAATAAAAATCCTAGAATTTATAACTAATATTAATGAGAATTGAAGCCTATGTGTATTACAGATATTTGCAGTATCATTCCCTACAATAGGTAGATTTATTGAGTCAAGGACAGTATAGTAAAGTCATAGTATAAAGATGGCCATGAATTGCAGAGAATAGTAATATCGACCAACTTATCTGATATCCTTTCATCAGCTTTCTAAAATTCACTGTTGTACGCAGGCAACACTTATTCGGCTCTACTCCATCAAGTCCTAGATGTTTTGAATCTAGCTGCTTTGTTAAGGTCAGACCGCCTGCTAGGAGGGCGACTGAGATGACGACAGATGCTCTTTTTACCCAGATTGATGCATTATATACGAACTAAGTTTATGCGTTATATAGAACTGCAATAAAATTGAATATATTGACACAGGTATTCTTATTGTTGTTATATCTACATTGTAACAAATATGATATGAGAACACACGTGAGCATTTATCTTGACATTTTAATAGCCCGCTGGAATAATGAAGGGACATAAAATACTAAAAGTCAAAATGAATTGAGAATATGTCAACGGCAATTTATAGCCCAATGTGCCATTGATTTATTCAGTGCCACTGATAAAGGTAGGCGGAGGGACATACCTCGGCGATACAAAGAAAAACAAACAATATGATAAATTCATACTTTTGCACTTATTGTGTCCCAAATAACATTAGTTTCACTATTAAGGTTTAGCTCAAAGGTCAAACTTGCAAATCGAGACACATGGTGCTGTTTTTAGAAGCACGTGCCTTCTTTGACAACGGAATCGACATCGGTGTACGGAGTATAGACATTGTTTATGAAATGCAAACTGGAATGTCTCACTCAATTCAGAACGGATTACTAAAAAGATAGACAAAGACCAATAACCTGTTTCAAGTATTGTTATGGGTTTCTTTGACCGCAATAAATCATGTAATCTGATGCAACTTTTATGGTAAGTATAAATTTGGATTGTCACGAATTACAATCTTATCTTATGAATCATCAGATCAGGTGATCACGTGTACGACGACATTTTATTATAAGAACAGATTAGAAAATAGGCAGGCAGCTGTCACAGGTGTATATTTAAGTTCTTCCTTGGATCTACATACATATATGTATATAATAAACATAATTACTTTTAGTTTTTTGTAACTTTTGCACACACAATCTTGTACTCCGAATCTGATGAACTAATTTTGATTCTTGGTAGGTCATTGAACAATTCAAACTGGGGTGAAATTGTATTCCAAAGCTTTTGAGTGCCTGTTAAAATTTACCATTTTTATATAGAAAATTACAATAATTTAACGAATAGACTCAACAATATTAAAATATCATAGTTAAAGGAAATAATTATTCAAAATATTAAATCTTATACCAACAACTTGTAATAATACGTACACTCAATAATATTTATCGGACTCTACCTTAAAGCTTTTTCACTCAGCCTGTTACGAATCGATTAATTTTATCGATTGCGAGGAATTTTTATCATTATTCCGTAACATAATTGTAATAATATATAAATGTTGGTGGAAAAATTCAAAAATTTACTACAATTCATAAAAATGACAAACTCTACATACTACATACATACATATATTGGCACGCATTGTACGGCACTGCAGGGTTAGAGATTAGAGATTTTTAGCATTCGCTACTGGCTACTAACCCAGTAAGGGAGCTGGTTGACGATATATTAATACAAAATTTTGATCAAATTCATTTATGGTTTTTGTAATTTACAAATAGAACGCATAGGTACTACATTGCACCTATGACCTTTAACAAATACGTGATCATAATATTGGAATGTCGAAAGAAACAATAAAGACTTGGTTAAAACCATTAAATACTTAACAATATGCGATTGCAATAATTACAATAAAATTTTTATGTACTAAAAATTAATACGGATGTGAATTGTCCTATATGTGGTGAACAAAACAATCGTTGAGGTGAACACAAATGTCAGATATCATTGCTGTAGGTTTGCCGCACTTTAAGCATTATGTGAGACATTCTTGCATAACGTACATAAATCAAACATGCTGTTAATGGTCTGTGATTTATTTAGTGGGATTAAAATCCTTAGATATAAATATCTCTTCAAGTTAACATCTGCTGTCACATCAGTTGACTTTACTTTTTTTCCGAGAGCGATGTTAATGACATTGAATAGATGCAAAAATTAAATAACGAAGTCGCCTACATTGTTGTCGAAAATCACAGAAAATTTTATCGTAAAGTGAGTTATAACAATTTTTATTTTGTATTTGACATAATTTCTTTACTCCTAATATAATATGCGAATGTTGATGGACGCAGGTGCCGAGGGAGAGCAAGGCTCACCTATTTCGATCAAATAGGTCGAGTTCTGACTGATGGGGGAGTTAGAAGCCTCTGAAAGCGGCGTGCAAATATGAAGAGATTGATGAAAATGGAAGATTCGCGGCAAGTATGCAAAGATAGGGAGATTTGGCATTTTATGCTTTCTGACTACCCCGTAAGGGACTTGGTGTGAAGGTATGTATGTAATATAATATATGAAGCCACTGTTTTATTTTTCATTTCTTTCTATTACAATTATCGATCACCTCGGTAATCATATTCTTATTCATGATATTATCGTTTATACAATAACTATTCGTTGTCAAATAATTCTCATTACCTCATTGCCACATTACTTTCCCTTACGCCCACCAGTCTTAAAGACCGCTTCGGGGAAGGATTTTGAATAATTACAAAACTTGGTGGGTAATCCCGAAACACAAATATGAGAATTAATCCGGTACATAACATAATGATCTATGTAGAAACACTCGAAACTTTAATAATAATAATAAATTTGTCTCCACACCATTTAGTGCAATACACCCTTATCATACTAATTTCATAGGTGAAGGCACACTAGGGTTATATACATAAAGAAATTGAACATTAATATACATTACAAGTATTAAGAGTACTAGCATTCTCGCAGTTACATTTACTTCAATGCTCGTACAAACTACATTCTCTGCAAAAGTAAGATATTCTATGTGCATATAATTAGACTAAATTGCTTAGTTTGTAAATGTGTGTGAGTGCGTGCGCGTATGTTCTTCTGTTCGAGTGAGCGCGTGTGTGTATTTTCATGTGTGCGTGTGTTCGTGTGTGTGCGTGTGTGCTTGTGTTAGTGTGTCTGTGTGTGCATGCATGCATGTGTGTGTGTGTGTTAGATAACAAAATTAGAATCTCAAATAACAAGATGCAGTATGGTTATCTTAACTTACAGTTAAAAGTCGTCTTATTTTCCAAGCGATACGTACGGACCTTGGTTTGCCAGTTGCGGATGTGGCCAAAGTAGTTGCAGAAATATGTTCCAAATGTTATTAAATAAAAATAAAGGGAAAATGTTTTAGTTCGATTATGTATTTTGTTTTATAGATTTACCTGAATACCATTTACCTATTTAGGTAGGTTTTAAAAAAAATATATTTGCCTGCTAGTTTAGTGGTTTATTACTCACACTGCTGAGGGTGTGAACTGTTGGGAATTCAATTCCGACCCTGGACAAATATTTGTGTCATGAACTAAAGCTTTGGTTTTGTATCTGGCTTCATATTATCTATATTTCCAAAGGATAAGTTTTGTCTAATTTTTAATCAAACGACTATGTCTCATTCTTGCATGGATGTTATTATTATCATTACTACGGTGACATTGTTTTATTCAGTTTTTAGTAGTTGGATCGAACCGCATACGAATCTCACTGCTGAGGAAAGTATTCCTCAGCAATGAGATTCGTATGTTGCCTTCTTGGTTACTACTAAGAAGGCAACATTCTTTATTTAAGATATAAATTTATATTCATGCGTTGTTTATCGTAACCAGTATTGACACCAAAAAGTGTACACATGCATACATGCAACAAACCAATGAATAAAATGGCACTAGCACTAAATTAAATATAAAAAAAAATAAAGTTGCTTTTGGTATTATATGAAACCATAAGAATCCAGGAAAAGGATACGCAAGTATAAATTCAATATGTAATTATCCTTTATCCTTTCTATTTTATATCTCAGTATAAAAGCGAGGATTGTAATGAACCAAGATTACATTTCCAATTATATCAGCAAAGATACAACCTACACATAGTAACAGTTTTTTTAAATGTAACATAGCGAATCATTATATAAGCTCTACATACCACATAACATTTTTATTGTAATGTAATTTATTGCACAAGTCATTGTATCGGTGGTCATACAAAAGACATCAACGCGCCTTTCAATATGTCTCTAAGTATGTAATTACAATAAATAATCTACATATATGAATGACTCTATTAGAATAGATATCTATCTTACTCTCTTATGAAATAGAGTTAGAATGTAATATACATTATGTTGCAGTGACTCCAACTAATTTTGCAGATCCCCTGAACAGATAAACGAAATATGATTAAATATAAGTCGATTGTTACTCAAGGCTTAGATGCATTCTTTTGAATACTAAAACCAGCTTAGCTAATAATTGCGTGATGAGCAATGAGAGGAATAGATTATAAAAAGTATTTGAATATTAAGTAGTATAATACATATTTCATCAATACACTAAGTACTATTTTCTGGTATTTTTGATAATAAGAAACTAATTAGGTACGATTTTATTAATTGATTAACTAAATAGATTCTCCGTATAGTTTTCGATTTCGAAAAGGGGCTAAGGACGTAAAAATTAAAATTGTATTATTATGAATTCAAACATTCGCTTAATGTGTCGAAAAAAAATTCGACCTGCATAGAGCAAAACATATATCAATAAATAGTGTGTTTGCTAGCTTGTTCTTAAATATAGACAGTAATTATAGATAATACAGGCTATTCTAACTTTGCTTTACTTGTTAACAATACTAACCATATATTCGCATAGTTATGTAGGTAAATGAGATAGAAGCCTCTTACTTCATAGCCCCAACATGACACGTACAAATGTTTCGTGTAATACGAAACAATAACTGTAATTGGACTCTACTTCAGTTCTCATAATGGCGTACTTGACATTGGTTCAATTGGTTATATTTTCGCAATTGAAAGATAATGTGCTCTACTTTAGTTTAACTTTTGACTTAATTTGACTGCTTCTTTGGTCGAGTAATTTCAGACGCGACTACCAATCAGGATCCTGGGTTAAATCCAGGATCGGGAAGAAGTTTCTAGTAGTGACGTGGAGTCTGGATCTGTGCCCGGTGTATGGCAATAGACTCACTACCTATTCTATTATGGCACATAAACTGAAACTGTTAAAACGTGGGAGTCTACTACGCTCTGCCTTCGGGAATTTCAGGCGTGATGTTACATTGTTACGTTCTTTTTAATATAATAAATTTGATTGACTATCTTGTATGTCGATTGGTTGCAAGGGCGATTATTGATCGAGAGGTTCTGAGTTCGATTTCTGGATCAGACAAATAAATATCGGGCTTTTCTAACTTGCAATTCCCACAAGTAGCACGGAGTCTGGATTTATGCCCGGTGTGTAGTAATAAGTTCGCTTCTATTCCATGGTAGGAGTATAACGTAACTGGTGAAACGTGGGAGCGTACTACGTGTAGTTCATATTACACGT
>DWFV01001135.1:0-11857 GCA_018246775.1 Parelbella machaon machaon
TATTGTTGTGTTCGGGAAACTAACTAACTCACGTAGGCTTTTCGGGATAGCTCGACTAGTTTCGGACCTGCACGAAGTCCTTCATCATAAACCTCCGCCGTTTGGAGCGAGGTAGCCGCGCTTCTTGTTTAATTATGTGTACAAACACTAACGGGACATTTAATCGTAAAAATATTATAATATGTCAGACTAAAATAGTCTAAGTGGAAACAATTTGTTTACTTCCAGACGTCTAAGAGTACACATATGCATAAAAGGGATTAAACATCCAACTGACTGAAGCATTTCCGTATTCAAGCATCCACGAACTAAACTAGGCACGCTGCGAAGTGTTTATTATGATGAACATGGAATGATAATTTTCCTGTGAGAAAATTCCGTGGTATTACCAATGTCACAGGTAAAGCGGGAGATAAACGAGTCATTGTGGCTTCCAATGTTAGAGAGTGATGCAAGTTGTGAAGTATGTACCTACATGTGATTGCTCAATGGTACACATCACCGAGCACTGTGTCACGGCGTTACACAGCAATTTCGAGTGTTTCCAGTAACTAAGTAAGTAAGTTAGAAGTTTAACATAATACGATGTCTTCGTTGCCGCGACAAAAGTTACTATCGAATGTCAATTTGAGTTTGCACAATATCAATTGATACGGGTATCGAGTGATGTTTTTTTTTGGAGTCGCTTGTGAACGTTTCATAATATTAAATATTGAACGTTTATTTTCACTTATAAGTTACGTATTTTTATAGCGGCAGCGGCCAGTTGTGTAACTATCTTTGTTCTTTAAACGACGGTTCTCCGAGCTTGACATTCTGGACAGTTCTGAGCGAAAGCTCGAGTAATCAGAAAAGCTCTACTGATGTCATTCAGCCGTTCTCGCGCACCACCCGCCGTCCTGTGCTCGTCCGAATCCAAAAAAACGTTTAAACGGGACGTAATTGCTCATAGCCGACCTTCTTACGGAGTTATAAATTATTGGACGTTTACTGGGTTGAGCCTGCCGCGTACGCGCATAAGTAATACATCGATAATTGCGCGTTCGCTTATTAAAGATATTGCATAACGGCCGCCTCGGGTAATTTTCGACCCGAAAATAGCGAGTGTGCGATAAACATCGACATACATATTCAGTAATACCTTGAGCCTCGTTTGCATTGTGGTGCTTTGTTTTTTTATTGTTGCAAAAATCGTACAGTTAATGTACGAATTTTTTTAAATTCTCTACGGTTATCTGGTCCAAATTTAACAAGAGGATATACTATGGTAACCAGACAATTGGTAAACATAGATATATATAAATGACCATATACATGCACTTTCATACCCAGATACGAAACAAACATTCAGGCTCATCACATCAATATTTGTCACTGTAGTCAACAAGTGTGGTAGCTAGTTAGGGTCTCACTAATTACTGCACCAAGAACAGATTGTGATAGTGATAAGCGCGTTTTAAAAATTTAAATACCGGCAGTGTCTTATTAATTACGCTATGAGCAATGAGCGAAATTTAATACCGCATTTTAAAAAGAAATGACTAAAAAGAGTGGATAAGGCAAGAGACTTATGAAACATCATTAGTGGACAAGGATAGCGAGAGCCTTAAGGCTTTATTGTTCTTTGTGAAAATGCTGAGCCGCAAGTCCAATCTATAATAATTGGAAAGTCTCTTTAAGTTAAGCTACACAGAGTCACTTGGGTCCTTGACTCAGATGTGGAGCTGCACCGGTGACGTTAGATTTGACCTCATGATTAGCTTTTTAAAAGACGTCTCGGACTTGAATTGACTTAATGATAATGTTTTAAGTTATTACATGCATATATTTGGAAAGCAGTACTGAAGGATTTCGATGAACATTTAACAATGCATGATATATTTATGCTTTATTTATTACAAGTGGAAAGATTTCATAAATGTTAAAATGCAAATGAGATGTATACCTAAGCCTAACGCATAAAAATAAACCATGATTCTTATAAATTGAATACCGAAATTAATGACGAATTTTATATTTTGAACAGCGATGAAAATTGTAGAGTCGAGGGTAATTGAACGTTGCCTTATAAATTGTCGAGAGAGATAAAATATTTACAGCGCGTCACAGCCTTCGGGCGGCCCATTAATACAGGTGTTCCGAATCTTATTGCCGGTTTACCTAAAAATTGAAATGACCTATTCATTTGCCATAATTATTGGGAACGGTTCTGACATCTTAATCGAGTAATAAATCGTGAATGATTCTTCATATTTTAAAGAAATGAGAAAGGTGGAAACGATGAACAAGTTGAATTATATTTTTCTGAGCAACTTAAAAGAGGCTTCTTATTTGGATGTTTGTATACATTGAAGACATTTGTTACGTATGGAAAACTTAAAATAAAGATATAATTTCAGTGAGTATGATTTATGTATATAACTCCTATCGCAAGTATCACGCCTTGTAAAAATTTTTAAAAGAATATTCGTTCAAAAGAGAAACACTTGAATATTCCAAAGCAGAAATAAAATTGACTTAAAACAGTTTCTTTCAATTGGATTCAACAGTGCATTTAATAAATTCAAAATGGACGATGCCACTAGGATCGTTTATAAATATTCATACTTTGACAGTCCTGCCGACACCCAAGCGTATATTAACATAATATGATAAAGCAAAAAGTTACAAGCATAGTTAAGCCGTTCGCTATTTAAATTTTAAGAGAAATTTCGTTATGGCCGCGTCACTGGATTTTCTCGAGGAACTTTCTTGTTCGATTTGCAAATTACTTAAAATCCAACATTTTCTGAATGCAGGGAAAATAACAGCTGCAAACGCACATGAATATATTTGTTGATGTTCCAACGATGTCACCATCATCATTATCAATCTTTTCCTGTCCACTGCTGGACATACGCCTCTCTAACACCACGCCACTGAGTTCGACCTTACGCTCTTCGCAACCAATCGCTGCCAGCCACTTCGCGTATATCGTATATCTAATGATATATCGAGCACGAAGTTTTCGGTACGTACATATAAACGCTAATAACATGTGAAAATACCAACGCGAACGTAATTGACGTCAGAGATTAACGTAAGCTTTAGCACAGATGGTGCACTTGTTGTAATCTTCTCCAATACGATCGGATCGAGGCTGGATCGACCACATGCTGTATACGGCAGCAATAACAAAACACAACGAGAATTCTCTCCTCCCCGTATAATTAATGAAACACATTTAACACGCGTTGGGGGTTCATGGCAGTCATTGCATCGCTGATTAGACAACGGGGTACCGAAACAGCTCATATATTTTTATAAGATGACATTAATAATGTTTTGATATAATATTTTTGGTGAAAGCAAATATATAAATATAAAAACAAGTTTGCATTCTTACATTTATTAAACTTAACGCCATACGACTACGTAAGGACACTCACGATAGTTAAAAATAGAGGCGTCAGGTTACAACAGAGACAAGTATTTAAACTCAATCGAATTCCATTCGAAAACACATGCAAAAATCCTTCAGCAACAATAAAACGTTAGAAATCTCCGGTGTTCCCTTCGCACGGGCCCGGTCGTTGAACTGCCATCTGGATTTGAGGGGAGACATTTTGAATGGGCGTTAAGGAGCGCGAGCGTTAGAGCTACATTGATTTAGAGCCGCTGTCGGCTCTTTCGGTCTGCTTGACAAATTGTAATTGGATCGTGGAATTCCAACGCCGTGGGCGGAATTACGAGTCGCCCTATTTGTTTTCCATACTTACGATTTTTTTCTTTATTTACGAAAACATGTAAATTTCTCTTTTTATTGCCCGCGATATCTACATTATATTTAGATTTCTAACATCTATCACTATGACCTCAACATGTAGTTAATAGAAAACAACAACATTCCTCACGAATAGGCATAACTTTTTAATGCAATCCTATAAGAATTGCACTATAAACGATCGCTGCCAAACACAATTTCATCTAACATATAATAGGGGGCCGCAAAAAGTGTTATACACGCATGTATTGTTCGGTTAATAGCATCCTTACCGTATGATTGGCTAAACTAAATTGTTGCTCAACGCAAATAGCATTCTAGCTCATATACCAGACAAAGGTGCTAATTTATAAACATAGAGAAAGAATAAAAGAAACAGCAAAACCGCCAAAATTTCAACGAACACAACACAACGACTCTACTCGAACTGGGTCACAGGTATCATCGCGTTTTTTTTTTTAAATAGCAGCAAAAAGAGCATCTGTTAACAAGCGAGAAGATGATTTACGAGCAGAAACACGCGTACGCACACCGCCAACGTGAAACTTTCCGGGGCCGATCCATCATCGATGGAATAATGAAGATTCAACCGGAGAAGTGCGCTGTCAATGTCGATTTAAAAAGTAAACAATTTCACATTCCTAAAATAGCCGGCTCTTACCGAACCCGCTTACCGCACTATACCAGTCTGTGCACACGATATAGAATACCTAATAAGCGGATCGGTTTAAGAAATCTCGTGCCTTAACCCGCGCACAGGTCGACGACCCGCCCGGTACCGGCTGAGCGCGGCGCAGGCGCAGGCCTCATTGTTGTCTATAGAATAGTTTCGCCTTGCTAGCTCACCGTAGTAAATTCACTCCAAGGTCAAGTGCAAAAACAAAGGGAATCGCTGGTTTTTTTTTATAATAAATCTCAAACCTACACTGGTGCGTTTCAAGGACGTGTTTTGCGTCAATGTTGATGTCCAATGGTGGATGATTTAAATCATTGCTGATTAGTATTCGCGGCACTTATATTGCATCATAATATTTCGGGTGCTGATAACAATTTTAATACTCGTACGCCAATACAGTCACGTATTAATTGCAGCGTCATAAATTACAATTTACCCCTGCTATCAATGAGTTAACAAATTACATACATACATATTTACAAGTTTTCGATATCATTGAGAGATGTTACATATCCTGAAATGTACCCGGTTTTATTGTATTTATTGATGTTATAAGAGTATGATAAAAAATATGACAGAACTAACAGATAAATACAATGAAAAAGCACTCTAAATAATTGTAATCGGAATTGATTAAGTAATAAAAAGAGAAAATGATGGAAACAGAATGTTTCTGAATTACCGAATAAGTTTCACAAACGATACCAGTGTTGAGTCATTATAAATAATAGCATCAATTTCCGATGAGGTATCATTATAACGTATCATATTTGCTTTACATCATAAATAAATATTCATTATCTCATTAACATTGTGAACACGATATATCGATTCTCCATTCGATATATCGAACTGTTCTGCCGTTACGTTAATACTATTGGCAACAACTCGTTTGTGAAACCATTTATTAAAACTTCTTTCCATTGAGAAGTTTAATTTGCTGTTTACTCATATACTCACTCTTCGACTGCATCATTTCTTGTATTTGATACTGATAATAATATAGTCAGTAGAAAGAAAATATTTATTTATAGGAGCCAATCTGTTTATTTACAAATTGTGGGAAAGTATACACTAATTGTGCTCTCACAATATAGAATGAATGATTTTGTTCGTCCACAGTTAATATTAGCGCGTATGTTACGACAGATAATATTTCGTTATCAGCATTCTGATTACGATTCGTCTAATCTATATCAATGTGTAGATAGTCTTTATTCATATGTTTGCGTTTCGCACTCAAATTATCAGGAATAAAGATATAGTTCTTTGCGGATGTTTCGCGTAGAACGCTTCTGTTGAATCGTCGATCGAATAAATTAGAACTAATCGCCGCGATGTATCTTAATTGTAAGAAATTGAATAGCTGTAGATAAAAAAAGTAGATGCCATTGTTACACACGCATGCACTGGCGAGAATTCACTTGCTTCTTACGCACCTGCGGAGTTACCATTGTGCGCTTCGCGTTCGACTGCGATTCCGTTCGATCAATCCGGCGCGGGGCCGCGCGAATATCGAGCGAACGTTCGGTTACACGGTACCGTATAGAAAGCGTGGGCGATCCGATCGGCAATTAATGGCAACATTGAGATCTACTTCTTGCTTCTTGCCATTGTTCTATTGCAAGTTTTAATTATAGGCGAAAGTAACGAGAGTGCCGCGTGAAAGTTTACCACACACGCCTCTTGTCCCACGTGCATGGGTAACTTTTTGTGTCGTTACTAGATTGCGGGCGCTGCTCCGTCGCGATCCATCGACACGGTTACGTATCAAGGACGAAAGGATCAAGAGTATCTATTGTCATTTGTTTGCAAATTTATCGTCATTACCTACTGCGCTAAGCTGACAGGCACATTATGCTATTAACCCTGTTAATAATACTATGAGGTATAAATTTTAACAAGACAGTATTAAACAGTTCAGATTAAAATATGATAGAATATGAATAGCTACTGCTTCTGGGGAAAATAATTACAATGAACAAGATTATAAATTTAATCGCAAAATATGTTTCATACTCTCATAACTTATTTAATGTCCAAGGAATTGATTCGAACTTTTAAAAGTCAAAATAAAAGAGATGTTAAAATGACCGACTTTATTCAAATTAGAAATATTGGTCAACAGGGCAAAGCGAGATTAAGACATTTGCCGACATTAGCCCAACCACAAAATACTAACCATTTCAAGTGGACAGTGCTGGGTAGATAGATCGGGTTTTCTCGAATAGTTGCGGTTAGGAAAATCAAGCAGACACTTAATTGCAATATTGAAAATGAGGTCGTCATCAAAGGTTATTGAAACTAAATCATTCATCGTGGCTACGTTGCGGTTAAACGGCTCGTTGTTATATCTGATTACGAGATTTTTTATTTTCATTCTTGAACTACTTTTTTTTCTATCTTCACGATAGAACTCTCCTTCGTATGCCGGTTGACAATTTATAAACCTATATAGTTGGTAACCGTAACATGTACATCTGTATACATTGTTCATATTGTATCTAAGGTTTCATGGGTATCGAGAAGAAATTTTTCGATAACACGTTGGTAGACTTTGCAGTTTGTTTTGCCTCTGTGCCAGTTCGATTCCGGGCCGAGCATACGGCTTCAAATATAAATTTAGAAGTCTGCTAATCTGTTTTGGTGCGTACGTTCTCGTTTTTGAACCATACAAGGAAACTAGACTCTGTTTTTTTTTTGTTATATCAAAGACTTTTGGTGCAAAGCAACATTTAGAAATATATTTTTGTTCTCTCTCTGAAGCTTTGTTGTATATGCTACAATACGAAGGCGGGACTCACTGTCTCTCAATGCACGACCACCCCAAGTGAAGCGGTTAAAATTGTGGTTTTGTTTACACATTGTTGTGTTCGGGTTTCGAGGGTCCTTGGAAGTGCAATTACCGGTACAAGTGGCTTTAAAGGGTGGCTGTAATAGGGGCGTGACAATAGAATAAACCCTAGATTTTTTTTACTTGAAGCACTGTTCTCGCACTGTATCTAACAAAATATGCTTTATGAAGTGATGACGCTCGTACATATAAAAACGGATATAGATATTTATGTACCTAAATAGACGTATTGAACATGAGATAGGAGTTATGTTATCATTTATCAAAAACATTACTGAATATTGTATAGTACACTATATAAACGTTTCATAACATTTTTATTAAAATCTAATAACTTATCAATATCAAAATGTAGAGTTTTAAAACCACACAACAGAAACACGCAGACTCATACTGGCAGCGTACTTATTCAATCAAATCTGTACCGACGGTTTACAGTTTCATCCTATTATCGTCAATGGGAAATCGATATCCACGCGTGGATCTGATTACTCTTAATCTATGATATGTAACTACACCGCAAAACGCAGTAGCGATGCTATACACACAACTGTCATCAGAGGCCGTATCTATCTATTACATACATACATACTCGTACAATGTATGGATGGAAAATTGTAGCAGATTTTGTTCGTGATGTTTAGAAAATGTAGAAATGAAGAGCAGATATAAGAGGATACAGAGAGGGTACTTCGTTCGGATTACTTTAATATCAACACGATTACAGTCTCACAGTTTGACACGAGTTTGTTCCCAATCGTCGGCTTAATGGATTAGTAATCTGAAGGATGTTCGAAAGCGTCTTACAAATCCTACTTTAAACTCGGTAATCTTATTAAAACGATTTCTGTTGCGGTCTGTAAAGTTTGGATGTCGGTCTTCATGTATACTAGACGAAATGCATGTACATTTCTCTGAAGTAATAACACGATTGTGATTAATTCATACTAATGATAGATAGATATAGTAACCGTACTAACTATCCTAATACTAAAATCTTTTGAGCAATTAACACTAACGAACTCGTAATCTTATTAAAATCCAACAAGAGCTGATCAAATCGATACTAATATCTGCATTAATACCGAGTCGTCAAGATTGGATGCAGAATTCCAAGTGTAGAAGCGACTATATGTCATTGCTACCTGCTCATTTATTTCTTGTTTTGAATATAAAAACTCCTCTTGCAGTGTCTAAAGCCCCCCCCCCCCCCCTTTCTTCTCCACTTCATCCTACCTATTCTTGTAGAGATATGACTAATATTCTTCATCATCAACCACTACTTGATATAGTCCACTCCAATAGCACGCCACTGAGCTCGAACTTCTAAGTCGATATGTCTAATATCTAATAATGTCTAGAAGCACTCATCAATATTAACCAGCAACGATCACCTAACCTAAGAATTGGCCGCGCCCGCCATTCCTTAACCCTATCGATCGTATGCGATCTTGAACCGCGTCAGCAGTTTACGAGCGTTTTGTGAGTACGTATCTACGTATCTATCTCTAGCGCGAATCAATTGTTGTCAAAACAATTTGCGTTTTGGTCTGAAGGGTGTGGGTTGCTGGCCCGCATGTATAATAGAGTTGAACGTGTCAGTTTTAGCAACATGTCTATGTGAAATGTGAACTGATGTAATATTATTCCATAGTCCCAATTACTGCAGCCCCGTCAATTACGAATAGTAATTGATACCTACATATTTGTGTAGTCCTTTCTGGAGTCGGTTCAAAATAGTGATCAGACATTTTCAAATTTTGAAGAAGGTGATTTACATTGTAATAGAAAGACGAAAAACTCCTTTAGGGGATTGGAACGCCAAGCGATTGCAATTGAAAAATTGTTGTTTCATTCTCAATAATAAATATATATACCTACATGTATGCATTTTTCCTTCAAAAACAAATGAGACTTCTTGCATTAGTGGAATTATGCATAAAAAACTTAATTATGTATGTCATTCGTAATACCAACGTCATTGTATTTCATATTCCATTGTGTAACGCTTCACACGGTAGACATCATTTCAGGTTTTTCAACCACGATAATTGGACTTGAAGATGCTCCCAAGCTAATAGATGAGGAAATTGATGTTTGATTTTAATTAAGATTTAAATAATTATGCGAGAGGTTGAAATAATTACGGTTAATTAGTTAAAGCGAAAATTTAATTCTTGACTTCAAAAGCTCCAGGAGCACATAAAAATCTAGGCAGAATATCGCAATATGTACTATTGCATCACGTGAATTTAGTTTAATGTAGAGCATACAATGCGGTAAGAGAACCTAATTAAAAAGAGTAGAGGCTATGTAACTGATCGTAAAAAAACGTAACAAGAGAATGCCAAATGAGATGCGGTTTCGAGAAAACGTTACATCGAATAAAACGGCTAAAAATACGATAACCCTTTAGGGGTTTACTCATTACGGAAGAAATGCGATGGATCCCTTGAGGGCCGTTTGCCCTTTTCAAGTTTTAATTTTAGTGGCAGTTCTAGTGAAGTATGCGGGTTTTAAGCACAGTCCTTACATTGTTAGCTCATTAAGTGCCACATAATAGTGTGAATATATACATACTTGAATTTTTTGAACAAAATCTATTGAATACATTGTAACTATAACTCGTACAACGATTATAATACCAGTGTCAATGAAAGACTCGTTTTTACGTACTAGAGAGTTATATGCTGGTTCCAAGGTGTTCTCAACAGACACATGGCTTAAGTCGGCGGGAGAATTACAATCGTATTTTATGATAAACGCAATAATTATAATCTAAAGATTGGTCCATCGAGAATGTTTCAAAAAGTTACTACTTCCTCATGAGGTGTTAAAAATTGCGGCGACAGAAATATTACCGTCAAGGGAGAAACAGTTCGAGTGCGTTCGGCAAATTTATTGAATTAAGGCAAAGGCCCCCACGAGTTCATTCGGCGGAATCTATGTGCAGTGCACACATCCAATTTAGATAATTGAACGCCCAGCCGCTGCAGCCGCCCGCCCGCGCTGATGAATGAAAACTTCGACCTAACAGATGAACCGTGAATGAGCGATAAGATAAAATCGTATCTACCGTTCAAAATTGACGATTATGACTATTATCGATTCACAGATTCGGTGTTTCCTATTATTTTAGAAAGTTGGAATTTAAAACGTACGATCCACTAAAATATAGAAGGTCACAAGCATCGGGAAGTAACGTATTTCGATGAAAGTGATTCAAAGATAATTTCAAATGATACATATAGCCCCTGCGGAACAAACTGACCATTTCGTATCGCAAGAAATACATACGCAACATCGTAACGATGAACATCGTAACGCGTGCGTAAGTGCACTGTTAAATAATTTCCATCGCACTACCTGAATGCTAATTTTACAGGAGATAAGAAATCATCCACATAAATTAACAGAAGCGGCACTTTGTATCGAGTTTCCGCGTTTCGATCGTTATAGAAAAACTAGGAAAAAATTATTTCACGTTGAGACGCATGTTAAGAATCGACACTATGTTGTATGACGAACAGCATGCACTTTCACTAGTTTCGAGATTTCCATCATTGCACTGAGAACTTTCCAATACAGATGCGCAAAAGCGTGGATGACCATTCTTTGAGCGCTGCACTGAATCCGCGGCGTCATGCGCAATCATGTTTCTTATCGGGAAAGTTTTTGAGGTACACTGAATACATTATTTTACGACTGGTCTCATTGTCGATGGGAAAATCGTGGCGGGCGTTCTTTTTGCGACCAGTGAAACCGGCTCCGACATTGTTGTCGCTCCAACGCAAGCTATCAGGAATCAGTTAAGTATTATGATCGCCTTTGATTGGGGTACACAATCCGCTTTTAATTTTGCAATTAGCGCCATAATGAATTGGAAAGCGGCAGCGGCGACATTGACATCACTCTTGTGTACTTCGCTGTAACGAACGTGTTTTGTGCGAGAGAATTCTTTATCAGTGCGCGACATGAGCTAATTAGAGACGGTAGCCATTTACAGATACAATTATCTACAAAGAAAGAAGTTCGGAATTTCACGCGGAAGAGAACTATTAAAGGTGAATTTTAATAATGACGTAACGATTCAGATAATTGCCTTAATGGATCTAAACATCTCGTGATCGACGGTAATGGTACGGGTAAACACCATACAAGTAAACAAGGGAACAGGTGGTCAGAGCACTTATCGTGAATACAGAATCTACGATTCATTCCATTGCCAATAAGGAAATTAACGGATATTCGCGTGCGTGACATGTTTCTACAAACTCTACAATAACAATAGGAGAATGTACGATAATAATGATGATGGGTTCGACATTACCATCATATTACTCACGTGCGTAATGGTTTAATACGGAAATCCATTGGTGTTACTGTTGAAATAAGTAGGTTTTACTTTCAACAGAGACTCGCTCAGTGAACTCAATGGAATTCGCGCCCGCTTTTATCAACCAAAAATTATTTCTCAGTTGTTTTATTCACTTGTCAAGTAGTCGTATTGCAACGGTAAAATGGTGTGTTAATTTGAGGTAGGATGTAGAGCATGTTAAGCAAT
>DWFV01001136.1:0-11856 GCA_018246775.1 Parelbella machaon machaon
TACGATAAAATATACGTCGAGGATAACGCTATTAACGCACACTTAAAAATCAACATAGTAAACTTTTTTATATGATTACTAACTTAATTGTAATTTTTTTTAGTTCCACTATTTGTATCAGTTGCGGAATTTACACACAAATGATAAAACAACAGATACAAAATACTACTTCGATGTGGAACACAAACACGTCAACGTCAATGTCATTTTCTGTGTATTATTTTTCAGTCCTGTGATCCACCGGACTTACAAAAATCCAATAGTACCCGGGATTTGAACCCGGGACCTTCCGATCGGCAGTCGCACTTACAACCACCCAACCAACGAGGTAATCAAAGGAAGGAAAAATAGAAACAGTAGGCAATAGAAATTATATAAAATTACAATAGTTCCCTGAAGGATAAATAGAAATTATAGTAAATTCTCACTTGTCAGCATATATGGTATATGTTTCAGCACAGAACAGGACAGCTTATTAAAAAATATGTTAACAACTAGGCTTACAGGGAGAAATATACTTCATATGTAATAATCAGAATTAAAATATTTTTATGGAGTATTATGGTAGCTGGCTAGTTTTGGTTTTTTGATATAGATGTTTTGGTATTTTGATACAGATTAATGTTATAATGATTATTAATATATTTAATAGGATTGTACATTTGAGAACCTTTGCCTAAGTCGTTATTTATATAATTTAAAATAAGAAAATACGCGCCCTTTTTAATGTCAAATGATCGTCAAAATATAATTCTCGCATTATATTGTAGTTTCTGTTATGATTAGGAAGTGAAGTATAGATTTCAGTATTGTTAAGTTACTTTAAAGTTTGAGTAAAAAATATTAATACACTAATATTACTTACATTAGATCTGGAAGAATCAATTAATTCAAGTTGCCTATATCCCCTTAATTTTGTGCAATTCTCAAGATGTCTTCTTCACAACCAATTCATGCTTTAAATTTAGGTAAGACCATACATTAGTTACGTATTATTTACGAAATATATATGTTAAAAAATAAATTGGAGTATTAAAATAAATCTGGATGTCGGACTAATAGTGTTGCAAACGGAAAGATATTCTAACTAACTTCGTGGAGTCTAGAAGTGTTGCTTGTTCACTGACGGTCAATTTTTGGATTGTCTGTCTTCTATTTTAATACATTGAGTTGTAATGTATATTTAGACACATTTACCACAGACAATAGCTATGCTGAAAATATACCTTTGCGGGCGTTATCTGCACAATATAAACGTTAAGCATATGATATAAGAGCTTTACCATGTTAATAGTCCATAAACAATCTTGGATCTAGCAACATGGATAGCGGTACAAATTCTATGTAAAGACCTAACAAATTACAATATTGGATGCCGTGAATTTGTTTACTTGATTGTAAAAATCTGTAGCTCAGTTCTAAAATTGCTAATGATACAGATTACTGAGCAGCTGAAAATGTTGGTTTTACATGCACTACAGTTGCTTAAGGAGTGCTATGGATAAATTGACAATTAGACTAGCCATTATATGTAGTATAACTAAATTCCATCAATTCCAAGGTCTTTGTTGCTCTCAGATTGTTATGGACAATGAGCCTGATGTAGGTTTATTGAAACAAACTTGCTGTGCTAGCGACTTTGTTCACAAAGGCTTATTGGACTTTATGGCTTTTAATTTGTGTCTGACTGAAACACGCTTTTCAGCCAACACCAAACTTTCGGATTCACTCTCAGTTTCGGCTGAAACCGAAACTTGCTTAATCATACATAAAATTTATATTGCATACTGAAATCTAGTGTATTTTAAATTTAACACTACTCATAATGCGAAACATAGGATGTGCTTTATGATCACAAAAAATTTTTACACATTTATTTACATATTCTATTTATACCGACAGTTACATAGAGTTAAATGAAAGAACCTGCTCTTTCCGTCAGGCGTAATCACAACCTGTGGCTGAGCGGCAAGACTAACTGATCATATTAAAAAGTACTGGTAATGCCTAATACACATGCTCTGCAGGAGTCTTTAATTTAGTAACCTAAAAATCTTAGATTATTGGTCATTACGCTAATGCAGTGACACAAAGTATGCATTTGCATTCAACATAAGAAGCGTTATAGTACTAGTAGCGCTGCTACTAGTACTATAATATTTTATACCAGATGTCAGAGTCTCAAAAAGATCCAGGTTTGTCTGAACTATTTTCTAATTTCTGGGTCAGCAGAATATTTATATAAACTGTTTAACATTTTTTTTTCACCAATTTTCATACTATATAAAAATACATGTAATCAATGTAATGTATAAAAATATATGTGGTAGACACACTGAGTATATGCTTTTATTGAAAAATGAGTATATACAGAATACACTAAAATCATACATAATTAATTTTAGTAGTAATCCACATAATTACATCATTTTTTTTTTCTTTTTCAGATTCTGTCCAGCAACAACATTTTATACAGTACTACAATTCTCTACCTGAGGTAGGTAATAAGATAAGATCTTAATTTAAAACTTGATAAACTGGTCAATATTAGTTATAGTTTGCTTATCCAGACACATTGTCATACAAGTTGTATTGAGTACATGAAAGCTACTATGTTTTTCTGTCTTTTTTACTGTTTTGCAGAATTAATTTTTCTCATATTATACTTAGATGTATTTTCTGCATTAGAGTCAGCCTTGTTGTTAGTTCAGTAGTTGATATATAACACAATGTGAGAATTATACACAAAGTGAAAAGGAAAATTGTTTTAGTTTGTAAGTCAAATATGGTGACAATGTTGGAGGTAAAAGGATGGTGGATATAGGTGAATAAAAAATCATCCTCATATACACATTGTTTAATCACAAGTATTATCAGTTAATAGTATTCTATTGATTATAATAATATGCTAGCTTAGTTTATTATAAGTACATACCATTATGATATTTTTTAACATGTTCTAGCAATAGTTTCAACTTCTAAACCAAGAAAATACTTTATTTTTAGCATTAGAAAATTTGTTTCCAACTGACTTCCAAAAACCTGGATTTTCTGTGCTTGTTTCTGTAGGAGTCTGGACTATCTTTGTATTTGTTTCCATTGGTGAATTTAAACTTACAATGTTAGGGGGATTGAGTTGCATATAATTATTATTAGGATTATTTTTGTCATTGCTGCCATCAGTGTGAGTAGGAACTGTATAACTAGGTTCCATAAGTTGTTGAAAATCACTATTTACCTTCTTAGGATCCACTGGGGGTTCAACTTTTTGTCTATAATTATTTGGAATACTTGGAATTTCCCTATCTTGAAATTGTTGCGAATTTATTGGCATATTTCCAAAAGATTCTATTGAGCTTTGTGCTTGTTGTCCAAAATCCTTAAGGGATTCTGTTGAACTTTGAATTTGTCCAAAATCTTTAAAAGGTGTTTGATCCAGCACGTTCATGTTTTCACTTTGCTGGAAAACCTCAAATTGTTGCTCCATATTTTGTTGATCATATCCTTGTTGCATGTTGTCACTGGGATACCAAGAGCTTTGTAGTTGTTGGCCAAAATCTTCGAATTGTTGCTCCAAATTTTCTTGCTGTGTATCGTCTGGTATTTGTAAATTATTTTGATTCTGGTTTTGTTGATCATTAGCATGATTGTTACTTACTGTTGTTACTTCTAAACTTGTTTTTAGGTTGTCACCATACAAATTACGACTTTTAGGTGTACTGAGAACTTGTACAGAAGGAGTAGTTAAAGATATTTTAGATCGTGAAGTACTGAACGATTGATACTGATTATTTTGATTTTTTTCGTAAATATTATGTTTAGCAGATAATTGGTTATCCTCATGAACATCTGTATTTATCATTAAATTTTGCTGAATGTTGTCATTGGATGTTTTAATAACATCTGTTTCTTTCGTAACAGTAAGGGGAGAAATTTTTTCTACTGGCATTATATGGGACTTGTTAATCTGATTCTGATCAAACATCTCAAATTGTTCTGCAACGTTTTGTTGATCATATCCATGTTGTAAGTTGTCTCTGGAAAGCCAGGAATTTTGTACTTGTTGGTCAAAATCTTCAGACTGTTGATCTTGTTCTAAATTTTGTTCCTGTATGTGTCTTAATGTTTCTACATTGCCTGTTTGGTTCTGTGACTCTTGTTCTTGTAGATTAATAGATGAAAAACTATTCCCTACAGTTTCACCCATAGTTGGTCTATGGTTATTATTGTAAATGGTGGTTAATGTACTAATAGTTTGCACAATAGGAGTTGTTGTAGAAATTTGTGTTAGTAATGTGTTAAATAATTTATTTTGCCTGTTTTGACTTGGCTTTTGTTGAGTATTTAAATTTAATAATGATATCGTATTTCCTGTACTATTTTCATCATTGTTTGTTACGGAATTTGGTTGTATAATAATATCATCCGTTTTTATGACATGTGGTTCTTTCGTAAGACTCAAGGTTTCAATTTCTTCGGGGGTTTTAATGGGTTTATCATCCTGCGTATTTTCTAAAATCGTTTCTTCAGGGCCTATGTCCCCGCGTCCTACATCTGGCGATGGTGTATATTGATCGCGATGAAAAGGTTGTGTAGCTGTTATTTCTGTACCACTGTTTGGCCTTAGAGAAGTTGTACGAATGCTTGTACTTTGTGTTTCTTCATCAAATAAGTTGTGATGTTCTATATGCTTTTCTTCATTATGTTTATTTGTATCAATTTCTGGTGATTCGAATGTGGGATTATTTGGTATGCCTTCCCAGCCATAACCATTTTGGCTATTTGTATAAATGTTTGAATAATGCTTATCATCTGTACTACCTTGTGATGATGAATATTCTCCTGCAATATTATCAATTTTGTTCCATAAACTGCTTAATGGTGTTCCATTATCAGGTACAGGAGAATAATTTGAATTAAAATTATGTTCATGTTGTTTGTGGAAGTTGTTAAATTCATTCATATGCCAAAACTGAGATTCATAGTTTGTGTTTTGGTTGTGAGGTAAGTTCCAAGGAACATAATGCTCATTATTTAGAGTCCATTGGCTGTCATGGTTAATATTGTTTGAAGATGATGGAAATAAATTTTGTTTGTCATTCACACTATAAGGAATATTTTCAACTTTATGTTGGGAATTTTGTTCAGAGTGGTTATTCAAGTCGGAAGTAGGCCTCATAAAGTTATCTGAATTTGTATCTTCATTTTGATGCCAGACATTCGTTACACTTTGATCTGATTCCTTGTATTTATGCTGATTATAAAAACTGTAGTTCATTTCATGTCTATTCACAGATTGGATTTGGTAAATATCATCAGCATTTGGTATGTTTGATTGGGGTCTGAAACCTATAGCATGATCCCAGATATTATGTTGAGGATCATTTTGTTTTTGGGTGTAACTTTTCTCTTGTTCAACTATATCAACACCATTTGTTTGTTGTTCAAAATTTGTTAGTATATCTTGATTTTGGGTATGCTGACTGAAATCTTCAATATTTTCATTTTGAGATTGTTCCAGGTCTTCTGGTTTAAATATAGAATAAAATTAAGATTAATGTTCCTCAAAGGACAGCAATTGTGTCATTGGACAATTTAAAAAATAGTTCCATGTTTTTAACAATGATTCAAGGTACTTTAGTGCTCAATATTAATGTGAAATAAAAAAGAACAAAGAAGGATTATGACTAGGAACATGTCCACTAGTGCAGAGGCAGCTTTACATTAAACATTTAGGGCTTTGGGGCCGTATAATTATGTTAATGTTACTAATAACTGCCTCGTAGGCCGACTGATTGCAAGCGCGACTGGCGATTGGGAGGTACTGGGCTCAAATCCCGGGTCGGTTACAATAGGTTTTTTCTAATTTAGAATTTCTAGTTATGATTCGGCGTCTAGATTTGTACCTGATGTATGACATAAGGCTCATCACAATGGGTCTTATACATAACTGGTGAAACATGAGAGTGTATTACACTCCTCTGCCTACCCCTTCGGGGATTACAGGTGTGATGTTATGTTATGTTAAAACAAATGATACTGAAAATGGAAGTATAGGACTGATTTAAATATTGAGTATCTAGATTATCTCATGTAAAAAATATTTTTTCAACAAAATCACTAGCCCTAAAAATCATGAAACTACATTTTCTGACACAAACACTTAAACTGTTAAATGTTATTAATCGTTTTGTGACTAATGACGTTTTATTTGTCTTTTGACATCACTAGAATTATTTGCTTTGGTTATTATGCCCCTGCACCCCATAGAAGATTTTAGATTTGTTTTCTGATCAATTAATTGTATGAATGATAAATTGTATGTGTGTGTGTGTGTTTGTACTTAGGTATATATCCATTGAACCCTCAACAGAAAAACCTTATAGGTAGCTGAAATAGCGAGTTGTGATTATTAATTCTTGTATTAAAAATTATATTCTTCATAAGCTTTACCCCTTTTACATTTAATAACTATGATCCTCATCACCATCATCATCATCATCAGCCTATCTCAGTCCACTGCTGGACATAGGCCTCCCCCAATGAGCACCATCGCGCCCTGTTTTCGGCTTGACGCATCCAGCATCTGTCTGCAGCCTATTTAACCTGCGATTATTTAACAACTATAATTTTAGATGTACCACTACAAGTTAGAGCGTTTTTTTTTTTTTAGTACCAAATTCCACATCTCTTAGGAAGATAGATTTCTGTTAATTTAAAACTATTCATCTTATGTCTTACGCATATAAAAACAGTCTCCCTAATTTAAGCGCCCAAACCTTAGCAATGGATAAGACAGTAGTTTTAAAGTGAACAAAACTTCTAGTCAATATCTAATCTGTGATGCCTAAGAGTCGTCTGCATATCAGTCAATTGTAGATCCAATCACGAAACAAGTGGAATCGGAAGTGCGTAAATGGATTCGGATTCGGACCCAAATATCGTGAAGGGAAATGACAATTGCGGCTATTATCTAGTTAGGGCTGGACTAAGACTTAATACCACCTGCTGTTCTAAGACCCCCATTTTGTATGTTGAGCCACAGCTGAGAAGAAATTATAATTTCATACTTAACCGATATCTTAACTATAAAGTTGGCTACCTTTCAATGAGCATAAAATATTCTAGTATGAACACATAAAAACACAACATTAAACAGTCGGTGCACAGTGTATCTTGAATTTTATAATTTTTTTAAAATTGCTAATAAACAATTGATACATATCAGTAGTTATTAATATTAAATGATTCAAAGATCCCTTCAAGGTGTATGATATAAATCATTAGCAATATAAATTTTACTATGTGAATATAACCAAAATTCCTACATCGATTTCAATTGATTCAGGGGAAATCTTCTACCTTAGGTATACCGACACCATTTGATGTGTTTACAGACATTACTAAAACAGCTAGAACATTCCAAATTTAGATTTCAAGTAAAGAATCGAATTTGTCAACTGACAAACCTATTATTTCGATTTTTACTGTTACTTTTTCTGGGACTACATTCATTCTCAATGTTTATTTTGTTTGCATTGTATTTAATCCCATTTCTATAAATTAAGTAAACATGTCTTGTTATATCAAAAAAATCGTGGATTATCTGCAGGCTTCGAATAAATATTCTTTTATGACTTTCTTGAAGGGTCGAAAACGTTACCATTTCATAAAAGACGCAAATGTTGATGGTATTAATGCCCATAAATACAACGTTAAAGAGCTACTACTGAACGCATTGATCCATATCTATTATTATCTCAATCATCCTCATCATCCTCATCATCCTACTAAGGGTCTGCTGCTAGACGTATTTATCTTCCTCTATTATTACCACATTACTTTGCCAAATATGAAACCATCTGCTTGTTCCTTTTTAGTACTCTTCGATTTCAAATATTAATTCATTTGGTCGGAGTCGGCCTACCCTTCCTTTACATATCTATCCTTCCTATTCGAACATATTTACATGGTCCGCTTAAATAAACTAAACATCTATCCAGATATAGCCCGCAAAGACAAAAGCGTATTACATAACACTATTCACCAAACGTTGATAAACAGAGAACAGAATAGGTACATAATACAGCCGTATGTATCGAATGACGTCACAAGTGGAAGTGAGTAATGACATAACGATAACAATTAAAGCGTCACTCAGAGGAAACAATAGTTTTGTGACATAACCGTATTAGACAACCCCTGGTTAGGAACTACAATTGTTTAGCATCTCTTGTTACCTATATTAATTTTATCAGCGCACGGACTGCGTCATAACGTGAACTCATTTGGAATGTAATCAGGCATCTCCGCGTAGTGTTAGTTTGATCTTCAGTAACATTGTAGCTCAAATAAGTAGCGGATATTTTAGTAATATTATGAAATGTGGGAGCACTCTGTAGGAACGCTCGAGGATGCTAAATTGTGCACTATGGAAGTACGTTTTCGTAAAAATTATTAGTAGTGGCTTGGAGTCAAGATCTGTGACCGGTGTATGGCAACAGCCTCACCACCTATTCCATGTTGGGACGTAAACGTAAATGGTGATTCCTTCGAGAAACTTGCTTCCTTCCTGAGAACTTTCGGGAATTACAGGCGTGATGATACTTTTTTTTTTACAGTTTCGTAGAATCTAGAAATACAAGTAGTGTTCGAAATTTTGTTCGAATTTGAAGGGTATCAACTATCAAAAACAATTTGTACGAATCAAAGTAATAACCACAAGGTACATTTCAGAGTTATTCTCCTTGCTATAAATAATGGTAGCTTACAAGATCGCCTTCATACAAAACACGCTCAGTACCAAAACACACAAAGTCCAGTGGGTATTCATAAAAAATCTATATTTACCACCTCTAGCTACAGTAAAGTGTTTGGCATAAACTGCGTAGCGGAATAACTCGATAGGGAACTCGGATCACGTGCGTCGAATCTAATAACGCAGTGTGGAGCAGATGGGGATATATCGGTGATCAACAGCCATTAGCAATCGTATGTGTTAGACGAAAGACGTTTCATACACAACAACTAAGACCTATAATACACACCGGAGAACGATTAAAGTTGAATCAATTCAAAAGGCTTGGCTCATAAGAAAAGGCCTATGTCCAGTAGTGGACTGAAATTGGCTGATGATGATGAAAGTGACTAAAATTAAAGAGATATTGGATTGGTTTTCCTACAAGTCTACTAGATGTAAACAAATGAATCGCTCTACTATTTCAGCCGATGTGTCGTCGGTGACAGTGTCGTATACAAGAACCGATCCGGAAACCGGGAGAAGATAGTACTCACAATTAGTTTCCTAACATCTATTAACCACGACCGAAGATTCGGGTAAAATAATTGCAGAAAGGACATGCGTGGACCTAAACTAATTGATATTCATTTGTTACGAATAAAACGGTCTTCAGTAAAACATCATAGAAGAAAAATTACATTAGCTTAACCCGAAATCCGGGTAGCTATGGACTAACTACTTTAAACGTTTTATCAATATTTCGTGTTGTTTCTGTAATTCACTGATGGATGTTAATAATAGCCTTAAGCGCTAAAATAATTGTCATTGTGTAGTGCAATCGGATACAGGTACATTAACTTCCTACTCATTATTTGATGAGATTAGTTCGATAAATTTACACTTCTTTCGATTCAAAAGGCAATATTGTCAACTTCCTTTTCGTAGCAAAAAAAAATTGGCCTACATCAGCGTCTTTGTGAGATATTTCATGGATTATTTCGCATGTACGACAAAAAACATATCCTTCAAGGCAACATCTATGTATAATAAAAATCAAGATTTTTTTTTTCAATTTAATGAACCTGATTTTACGTCACCCATTATCTTAATTATTTATGACACTTTATTAACCTGTCAAATTACATAAATAACTATAGTTAGTAGTATCAGTAAAGTGGTTATGTATTATTGATGGTAAATACACTTTTTGCTAAATTTCGTGTGACGGAAAAAATTGCTTGTCTTTTGAAGCTTAATGATAAAATATGTATTTCATTCTATGTCATGACGATATTCTTTTAAATAGGTGGTAAATAATCCTATGTTTTTTTTTCCAAATATGTAATAAACCAGTTTGTCACCGTATATTTCATGATAGTTTTCCATGTTTCATTGAAAAACTTTGCACTGACTAACATACGTACATATACGTTCCTTAATGTTTCGTAATAATTCGTATACTGCTATCAGAGTAAGTAATTGCTACCCGTATAAATCCGAAGCATGGCTCGGATGGCTTTAAAACTTTATATCTTTTATACTCTTTTTTCTATTATTCGGTTTACGTGCGCGTCTTTGTGGGTCATATGATTGTTTACTATTTTATTGTCATATGCGTTACGACGGCTAAGATACGTGCACAGACATATATGAATATGATTTATATGAATATATCTATACAATGGGATATGTATTTGCCCCCCCCCCCCATCTTTCTTATTCACTATTCCTTTACAGTAATACAACCCAGAAGAGGTTGTTATCAATTATGCCTTTAGTTTACACTGCAGATAATGCGAATATAGCTATTATCTAATGCATATATTTTGTCGATTATAAAGCTTAATTGTACATAGTGCAATGTGTAGCTATTAGCAAATTTATAAATGTCCCAGAATTCGGTTTCATTTAAATAGATGTAGAATATTGGGGAGTTGAACTGAAATGTTACGAAAATACACCTCGGCGTCTATTTGTGACGCGGTATTGAGGAGAAACAGACGCGGATTCTTAGTAATGAATTTTGTACTAGGCCGGCACTTGGCCTTAAGCTATAAGTAATGGCGCTAAAATGACAGACATGCGTCGACTAATAATTATTATACCAGCATACCATGTACCCATAAAGAGTCTCTCAGGTCATATGGACGCTCCCTGACAAAGAGCACCGAGTGTCAAATACTTCTATTCTTCCACACCGAGTATGCTACTTCTACATTCATCTCTTCTCTCTTCTTTCATTCATTCTCTTCGAAAGTCAAAAATAAGCTTTTGTTATCGTCAGATAACAGACGATAAGCCTTAGATAAACTTAATCGAATTAGGAGACCTTACATTTTAAGTTTGAACTGAAACTTCATGACACATGTTGGTATGTAATATTACCGTGAAACAAATAGATATAACTAATCGTAATAAACAGCGAGATGGTGGGAGGCGATGAAAATGTTGTCGTCTCAATTTCATTCATGTGATAAGGTATAGTTACAGTACAAATAATTATGTTTAAAGTTTTAATTGCGTCATTAATACTACTCTGACTACTATTGTCATACCTGTCACAATTTCTCACCTTCACCTTAGGTTGACTGACAGAGGCCTAGATATTATGTACGCCCTTTGTAACCTTTCTTAAGGTATTAGAATTAAATCAATCAGCCTGTGTTTCAAATCAGATTTGATATCGATGTATACATTTGCAATATGTACATTTGCAAACACATAAAACATAAAAGCCATCGGGATAAATATAAAGGGTGATTTACAAGATTTCAAATGCTTTATTTTGATTAGGAACTTTTTTGCTAAGAATATTTTTCATGGAATCTTGAGAAATATTTCATAGAAACGTGGGCTTATAGACGTGTTTTAATAGCAGCAATTCGCTTTACAAAGAAATCAATACCGGCGACCTCCAGGATGCATAAATCTTACCTTATGCACTTGTCATAACTCGTTTAGTTGCAATGGTATTGTTCATGCTACGCTGACTTCAGTATAAATATATCACCTCATATAAGCTCTGACCATTTTTCCAAGGTACGGAATTAAAACCCGCGATGAAATAGTATAGACATATAGCGTATGGCAATAGGTTCACCACCTATTCCATGGGT
>DWFV01001137.1:0-11848 GCA_018246775.1 Parelbella machaon machaon
CTTGAAGAAGACCGTTAACAGCAAAAAATATATTAATAAATGCACAAATATAATCTGCCTTTCAAATTATCCTGCTCTAAAACCCCACATATTTCCTATTTACAAGATATTATATGCATTAGTATCTACACGTTTAACCTTATAGGATACGTGTTAGTGTTAGAACATCTTAGCACAACACACAATAATACTGGAAGAACAAAAAACATAAACATGACTTGGCAAGCTAAGCGTCGCTGGTGACAACATTTTACGACCATTTCCGTGCGCTACAGGATACGATATACTACACATTTATTCCGATTGATATCGTTAGGTTACCGTCTTCAATTTTATTGGAGGAATTGGACACGGTATAAAACTTCTCGATAGATAGCTTCTAACATGTTTAGACTCTCTTTTTCGACTGGCTCCTTGGTGTAGTGTTTAGTGAACTAATCTAGTCGAGAGTGGCGAGGTCGATCCCAATATCGGTCCGATTCCTATTGAAATAATACACATTATGGTCATACTATTGAAGTATGGGTGGGCAGACTTCACACGCCTTAAAGAGAACATTATGGAGAACTCTAAGGAGTATAGTTTTTCTCACAATGTTTCCTTTCACTTCTGTTGACTTCTGTTGACTTAATTCACATGACACGCATAAAAAATCTCAATTCTACTAAACATTTGAAAAAAATATACATTAGTATACATAATTTTAAAAAAAACATTGCCTCGTTGGTCGAGTGGTAGCTGGCGCGGCTGCCGATCGAAAGGTCCTGATTTCAAGTCCCCGGTCGGGTACAATTGGATCCATACTGGAGTAATTAAGTGGAATATGATCCAATCCTCCTACGCTTGCGGAAGAGATCCGTGTCTAGAGGTCGGATGGAAAAGGTTAAGCCAAGTACATTATTTATTAGGAATGTCAGTTCAGAATTCAGAAATAGACCTTCCTCACCGTGTGGGCGACACTGACTTGTTCTACCTTAATAATATGATACGGCAATATTATATTTCTGAAAATGCTTTTTTCCCATAGTAAAAAATATGCTACATTTTTTTAACGCTCGGACGATTTTTATTTATGTACGTTGTAAAAATTTATTTCGTATGTGGATGTGTGTGAAACCATTTATCAGTAAGTACATATTTCAAACCCTACCTACATATTTTTTTTTAGGATTGTTATTTCCATTGTTATTTTCAGTATACAGTATACATCAGCATCATCATCATCAGCCTACTTCCGTCTACTGCTGGACGTATACGTAGTCGCTAAATAAAAAAATAATAAATAAAGAAACACTACTCATATATACGTAAGGAAGGCAGAAACCAATCCGTTTATTTATTTTTATTTATTCACAAAATCCACAGCTTTGAACAATCGATACACTGTCTAAACTTATAATATAGGTCTTGAAGCCAATTACGGATTTACAATATACCAATTAAATTAAAAAAAAACGTCACAAAGTGTTCATTTTACTTATTCATTTCACTTAACTTAAACACTTAATTCCACTTTACTTAAAATAGAAGTATTTAAGTACATATATACTAATATCGTAGAAGTATTAAACGAGGACCCACATCACTGGACGCTATGTGGCCACAACAGCTCATAGACATACATATGTAACCAACCGCAAACGAGACTGAAGTATTACACCGGCTGGGTCACATATGCTACCCTTGAGAATTAATTTCAAACGCTTCGTGCTTAGTGTGTATGCAATATACATTAATCAGAACAGAACACAGTTCTAACGCCTGCTGTAATGCGGTCTGGAAGCAGTAAATATATTTAAATGCAACACCAATAAACGATATGTAATGAAAACGCCTGTAATTTGAAACATGCGGACATTAATAAACAAGCATTATTTTCCCATAGCTAAATCATTTATCTGCAAATACGTTATTAATTTGCCCAAAGTAATACTATTTAATTACCTACAGCCATACTATTCATTCATCTACCGCATACTAATACCGCAAAACATAAATAACGACAAAGTCTACCTTTCCATGCGTTGCGAATACTTTCCGCTTTCCAGCCTTTACAAAAACTACCCGTAAAATGTTTTAATACATAACCAAATAACAGCTACTATCATATTTCACGTGCATTCGACAAACTCTTTCAATTCACGGGCAACCGGAATCGAGACAAAAGAAAATTTCATTGCACGTAACATCCCAACTATTCAATGCAGATATAGGTACGACAAATAAAATTTGTTGCGGCAACAGAAAAATATGCAGTGTTGCCATCCGAATGAAAATATCAATTTAAATATTTCACCTTTGGTGTAAGTTGATGTGGCTTGTGAAGGTATCGTTTTATTTTGTTAGAGACACAATTTTGATCGTGTACGGAGATTTTACAGCAATTTTATAATCCCAGCGCGACGTGATTCGTTTTAACTGCTGAGGAGAAATTTAGCGTGCAAAACCCCACAAATTGCATTACGCCCTCGTAAACGTATCGGCGTAGATTATACAGTTAGAGTCACAGAGTGTATATATTTATAGCGCCGGTATCAAGCCGGCTGTGAATATTTTATACTTTTAAGCACCTCGTCTCGAATGTTCCATTTGCTCGTTTTGACTATGGTCGCCGTAGACTTTTTTCCGTTTTACTTAAACACACTAATGTTATGTAAATTCGTACAATAGCAAGTGACGAACGGAGTAGACTTTGGCAGTAGTACAATTGATGATAATGATGATGATTTGATACGGGTAAAAGTTTTAACAAAAAAATTTATTTTTTTTGTTCTGTATTTAATCGATTTTTTTTTATTATTGACTGCCTCGTTGGTCGAGTGGTTGCGAGCGCGACTGCCGATTGGGAAGTCCTGGATTCAAATCCCAGGCCGGGTATTGAATTTTTCTAATTTAGAATTTGTTAGTAGTGACTTGGAGTCTGGATCAGTCCCGGTGTATGGCAAAAGGTTCACCACCTACATATTTCCATAGGTTTTAAGCGTACCTAAATGGTGAAATATGGGACAGTACTACACTCTTCTGTCTACCCCTTCGGAGATGACAGGCGTGTTGTTACATTTTTTATCTTGTTTTAAACCAGATTTTCACGGAATATGCAAATCATAAAAATACTTGTTTATTTAAGTCATAATCGTTCTGTAATGTTGGAGATTCGAATCGTGCAACCACATAATTCGAAGCCTCTTTTTCAATAAAAGCGAGCCTACTTCTAAAAGTATTAAAAAATGTAATTCTGAAAACAATATAAAAGTAAGTAAAGCACTTAATAAAGTCAATATAAAACAGTATGGTATATTGAAGGAGTTTACGGTATACTGTCTCGGTTAAGAGTTTATTTTATCTTTGCGCCAACGACAATAGGCTGGTACTAAACCCCTTTGGGGGAAAAACAGGCGTAATATTATGTTACACCTATAAGAGAGCATAAGCATTGCCATACTTCAATGCAAAACAGACCAAATGAATGATAAGCATAAATTATAATCGGACATTTCCGGAAGCTTCAGACCACATAACAATGAATATTTATTTAGGTGCACAACTCAAAATAGTAGATCTCGTCGGCGCTTACCCAAACACGGAGTGGGCATTTCGTTTATTTGTCTTCTGAACTAACTCTGTGTACACTAAACACTAATATAAATATACATATCTTAGGTATTACGACGCATACATATATGTATACTTAAAAAAGATAAGTAGGTTTCATAATTGTACGAGTATATTACTAATGAATTAATATGCAACGACTTTTATGAAACGAATTATGACAAAATCTGTATACTTCAATGACTCAACAGTAAGTACCTACTGTTAGAAAATTATGTCTTACCATTGTGTTCCTGCCCTGGAGATATCATAGAAAAAATGGATGAAAAACCCTAAGGCATGATTCACAGACTGCCACTGAATAGATGGGTACATGAAAACAGAATAATTAAATTTTTACTTTCCTTTATTTAAAACATTTTAGCTGCTTTAACATTCAAAACGGGCCATTATAAAAGTCCTAACTGACGGCGAACGCAGCTCTTTTCAAAAACATTCCATAAAGAGAACCTAACTCGGGGACATAGAAAGGCGCAGAACCACTGCACGCTGAGAAACTTACATCATATTAGACGGCATTTGCTTTCATCTTTTCACGAATGATACGGGTGTTGAATGGTAGATGGATTTAAGAATATTTTGACTTATTATTACGTCACCACAGCAATTGACTATAAGGAATGCGATATGGTATAACGCATATTGTAAAGAAATCTCTTGAAGTAAAATTTATTTAAATAGTTTTAGTCGTAGGCTCTATTGGAATTAAGAATATACTCCGTTTGATCGTCTTGTTGAGCTAAAAATATTAAAAAAAAAATGCTCCGTGGATGAATGAACATAAACGCAGTATGTCAGGTCTGTAATAATAAATACATTTGACACTCGTTGCTCTCTGCTTACCCCGTAAGGGATCTGGCATGACTATATAATAACAATAATACTTAGTATATTTTGCGATAAAGTTTCAGGAAAAATCAATCAATTCATTTATCACTGACGGAAAAAAGTCAGAACTAATCTAAAGGTTAAAGTCACTTGAACCGGTCCGGGATCCTTTGATTTCACTGTATTCTTTTGGTAGTCCGTTGTCACTGTCGACCTGTGTCACTTGCACCATTGTTCCATACAGTGAGTTAGATATTATTTGAGCATTTTGATACTTGAACCTTACAACTTGTGAGAGAGAGAGAGAGAGAAAATCATTTTCAAATCACGTTGTTTAAGGTGTGGATTTAACTAAATTCTCCATTATAAAGACAAATAAATAATAATATAAACATCTCGGAGCAATTATACGCACGGGCATCTGATTAATAAGGACGCAGAGTCTGTGAAGTGGTAACCAGCCGATAAGTAAACTAGGTACATAAAACCTCCTAAGCGAGTACTTACTTATACAGATTTGTTACATCTAAAGTGAAAACAACTACCGGTGTTCATATCATAAGTATTTGTAAGAATCGAAACCAGTACCCCCGACTTAGTAGTTGCGGTCACTAACCACGAAACCAACAACCCAACCAAATTTTATAGCAAAATAGAATTCAGCATTTATCAGCAAAATTCACGGCAAAGAAAACAGACAATAAAGCACCACCTTTTGTCGAATTCCGCAATTTAAAACTTTCATCCACATTATTTAAATACGATATTTAATGTTCCCTACATCTATCTCTCTTTCCGTAGAGTCCGCAGGTAGGGTCAGCGCAAAAGTTATACAGCACCGAACGAGATGCTCCATTGTCCACATTGAACCGGATATTATCAACCGGCGCAGATGCTATCCGTACTCTTACAAATAGATTCCGATCGGATTAACATAACAAAATTTAGTTTGCCATTTAATGGCTTTCCAATATTAATACCTTGTCCGAATTTGCGCTAGTTTACAGTCGTGGCGGCAGTGTCAGCGACGGAAATCGCTGAACACAAACTATTATCGAAATTGATGTGCTTACATTAGAACTTATGGTGGTGTCTTGTATTGTTATAAATTTTTCTGTACAGTGTAGTGACTACATAATTCAGAAAATAATACATATTATTTCAGTCTAGTCAACGAATTTCATGTTTTCTCGTCAATTGAATATGTCTTTATAAATTTAAAAGCAATATTCGACCTCCGGGCATATTTTAGCAAGTTTTAATACTTTAAAAAATTACCAAAACCAATGAATCTAACCATTGCTGTTTTCATCTGCTTAATTGTAAATATAACATAACATCACGGCTTTATTTCCCCAGAGTAGGCCCTTTAGTCCACTCACATGTGTACCTAATGCCAATAGTAAATAATATCTTCATTTATATAATTATTTAATATAGTTGCCTCCATTCTACACAGCTCCTTTAAGATATTTAGGTAGATTATTTCGCGAACGACTCACAGCTAAAGCATTTCAGTGAATTACTTTAGTTCCCAATATTCGCATGATGCTTGGAACACAAAGCAATTCCTATCGTGAATTCTTGAATATTTCCTTTTGATTCTCCCTTCACAGTTCAAACGTTAGAATCTATTTGCTTTAAGACTGGCGTTAAATATTTACGTAATTATGCTGCTAAAATAGGTTAATATTAATTAAAGTTTGAATTTTATTAATACTTATGTTATGAATGCGAATGTTTGTCTGTCTGTAATCTTTTCTAAGTGTTTATTCAAACTTGCTATGGAAGTAGCATAGGACTGTGAATACTTCTACAAGATCAATATTTAGAACACTTACATAAAGTATGAGAGTTTATTTGCAAATCTTGATCATGAATTTTTAATAATTTAAATAATTCCATAACAAATGACCATTTTAAACTATCGAGCACTTACACGTAATACGCCCCAGTGGATGTTAGCTTTTTACTGTCAGTAGCGAACAGGCAAACTTATTAAAGACTAGCAATTGCTGACATATTCGCTAAAATAATTATAAATGACTACGAGTATAACAAAGCGGAAAGTGACTTAATCATGCCATTTGACTGTAATTAAAAAAAATGGGGCAATTTAAAGATTTAAAAAATAATAATTATGGTTTATCCACAACCGGCATGCGGGTACGAAAAGAACGACGAATGTTGAAAATATGTGTCAGTTCTATAAGGATAAAGATGTTTGGCACGCGGTGTTCTCTCCACCTTGGAAGGAACCTGGCAGGGCGGTGTACTAATACTAAAAATAATGCCGACGAATTTTTAAACGTTTTTACTGTTTGTGAACAGGTGGTTTCGCGAACACCACGAGCAACTAATACCGCTGGAGAAGACCAGCATGTGGGCGCGGTCGACCGTCGTGGGCGGCCTGCTGAGCGTGCAGGCAGTGAGGCGCGAGGACGCCGGACGTCTCGTGTGCTGGCTAAATAATACTGCGGCAGGCGAGTCCGTACACTTCACGCTACTGGTCACAGGTAAGTGATTTACATTGTAGATGTTTGGCGTTTTGTGTCGACTGCCTACCTCATATAGGACTGCAGAATGATTTAATAATAACATTGTAATTTTAGAAAGCAAGCACGTAAATATATCAATAGTTATTATGTGGCACTGTATTGTGATACAATCCTGCTCAAGATGTCGGAGAGAAGACCTATATTTAAATGTAAAATACATTGCAGTCAATAATGTCACCAGATCTGATGGTCTGAACACAAATAATTAGGTACTGATTATATTTCAATTGTAACCGATCTGCGAAAATCATTCTCTAAACTAAAAGCCAGTACACAATTGTACATTTCATTCAATAGTATCGTCAGACATACCGAGAACCAATAACTAAGTACTGATTTTAATTAAATTGTAAACGATTCAAGAAATTTTTGCTGTAAATGATGCAAATCAGTTCATATAAGATTTGTTTTTCATCAGAATTCATTATTTACAGCCTCACAAAATAAAGTGAGAGAATGGCGTCATTAATTGCGCTGTAGAGATAATTTCAGTTTAAGATAGCAGTTTCATTGTGTTCGTTCCTGCCGAAGACAACGCGACGCGGCGACGTCGCTATCGATTGATTTCCGTCCGTTAAGCAGCAGACGTTTTATTCTATCACGAACAATGGCGACTTTTGCTTTTATTCAGCCAGGAAACTCGCTTTTGTTGCAGAACCAATCTCCGTCCGAATAAAACCTGAAATGCTAAGGGTGAAACTGAATGCTGATGCCAGTTTCGATTGTAAGGTCTCTGGTCATCCAATAGAAGTAGTGTATTGGATACACAATGGCCGGCCAATGAAGCCGTCGGAGAGGATCAGGGTGTCGGAGGACGGGCTCCGGTTGCATATCAAGAATTCACAGAAGATTGACGAAGGATTCTACCAGTGCTTCGCGAGTAACACGCGCGATCAGGCTTATGGGGTGACGGAATATTTAATAGATGGTAAGTACCTTATAAAGTATTACAGCCTTGGTTTTCTGGAATTAAATGGCTTCGTTTGATTAATAACTATAAATTAAAAATATATATATTTACACAAAGATAGACAAATTTATGGCCCAAAGGAAAGAATTACCCACTTGTTTTTTTCATCCAAATGTCACAAATATATTTGCATTTTACACTAACGTCACTAAGTCTGTTGACATTCTCGAATGTTCTATAGAGAAAATTTTCAGGTATTTTTTTTATTCTCTAACCTCACTTCCAGTATTTGACCAGTTGTAAAGAGCCAGTACAAACTGAGTACTGTTTGCAGATTCGGATGCTGCAAAGAAAGCTAGCGGCAACAGATCTCGGCGCGCGCCTTACGCTCGCAGTGCACACACTCATGATACAGATTGGAACTTCACAGGCACTAGAGGTAAGAGAACTACGTCCTAACCACAGTCCAAAACGAGTCAAAATCAAGATTATCATAGATCCGAACACAAGCACCGTTTCGGTTGCCACCTTTCCATAACATCGACTTTTCTGTCCTTTATTTTGATATGATATTTCTTTTTAGTAATAGTCCTATTTAAGATTAGAAGGAAATTTGTTGAATACATCAAAATATGTCTAGCTCCGTAATGCCAATAAACCTCAGTTTCAAATAGGTTTTAATAAAAACTTTTTCACGTAATTCCCGCTAATTTTCGTCGAATAAATCTTCAATATATTTTTCGTATTGAAATTGGAAATAGGGGAAACTAGCACAGTTTTATAAATCAAGTCCCAATTCATAACGTATTAGATTATCTAATTTAGGAACACAAAGATAATACTCACGAAAGCTAGCGCGGAATTGTTCATCTACCCTCAATGGAACTCTCTCTCTCAGAGCAAACGAATCGCTGCCCTACTTCTGAGTTCATACGAAATTAAAGCTGTGCCATGAACGGCAGTAGATTGAATGCTCTTGGGATTTGACAGCTGACACTTGGCAGCAAGCTAGATGTTACTGAGATGTACAGAGCGTTTATGTAGATGTTATCTGGTTGTACCACAATTACTACGTCTGAAATATATCTAATTTTATATTGCATTCGACTCGCGTTTCTGTAGTGAGTATACTATATCTCAACTTATTGTATTTTCTTATAAGATATTTGAAAATTATTATTATCACTATATCGTCATAGAAAATTAACTATGCGGTAGGAAAAAGCACCGTGTACCAAATCTCATTCTTTTTCTACGAATAAAAGTAATGAGAATGACATAAAAGGTAATCACCTTCTCAGTAGTGCGGTCACTAGATATTGAGACCGACTTGACTATTATTATTTGATGGCAACGGAAATTGAGCAAAACCCAAAAACCACACCAACGTTGCCATATGTATTGTAGCTGATATATCTAGCTGAGGATTTTATTATAGAGACAGTAAATAAAATACCGAATTTGTCATAAACTGAGACCGAATTTATGAAATGGCGATCTAAACAAAAGGGACGTCGTATGAACTTTTCCACTTACATCGTGCGTCGGGCGCGACTTCACTCAAACATAAACAAAAGTTAATAAAGTTTGACATTGAGCCACGACACAAAGCGTGTTTTTGTCCCAAATTCCATCAGATCTCATTTATATCTTGGACAAAGTTTCAGATAAAACAGATAAACGTCCCTCCTAATTTAAAGTTAAATTTGATCTTAGTTCATAACGCCTACCGTCTTTAATTGTAAAATTTCATTCCAACTAAGAGTCCAAATTGACAATTTTGTCTTTAAGTTTTGATTTTTGTAGTAGGTACTCGTTATACGCAAACTTAAGCCAACTTCACTGCAGTAACAAAAAGTAAACTATGAATAGGACTTTTAATAATGGAAATATTTTCCATACTCATGTGATTCCTACATCAGTATACTTTGTCACAATAGCCGCCACGCTTGTATAAATCCGAGTGGCTGTCATGGTTACTCTGTAAGCTGTACGTGAGTAATATTTGCGACATTTTATGCACACTCGTTTCCGACTTCTTCATAAAATATTTAAAAGTCCATTTTTAAGCGCGGATTCGCTGCAAGCTATTAGAGTCAGCTCTTCAGCTCAAACAAAGAGCTTCAGTGTCGCAGGAACGGGTGCCGCGGGCGAACAGGGCCTCCGTACTAAGTACTAAGCCGAGCATTTTCTAATTAAGATCCTATCTTGTGTGACATAAGGTCGATTTTACACGTTTCCGTTGTGGATATAAGTCGTTTTGTGTCATTATTAATTCGCTCCCCGCTATTTGGTGTCGCTGCTCTTCGGGGAGTCAGTAAGAAGGGCTGTCGCTACGTACGCGCTTTAGCTATCAGAATATAGAAAAGCTTATTATATTTGAAGCTTAATTATTGGCAAGTTGCAGTCGTTTTTTGTATTTTATAATCGTATTTTATAATGAAACAGTTATTTTAATAGGATGAGCTACATATACATGTAAAAAGGCATTAAAATTTTTGACTTGTAAATTCTTTCCTAATCCGCATGGCGAGTGTAGAAATTACGGGAAACCACCTATTCGAGACCGATATCCAGCTTTCGTACTTCACTTTGATAATGGTAATGGTTATAAGTTTTTATGAGTTATTAATGTCAAGTTCTGCTAAATAAGTCAGAAACACATAAGTCAGAAATACAATGATGTCATCAACCTGGGCTGCATTTGTATATTTTCGGACAGCCCTCCAATCGGCGGGTAAAACAAGTCGCAGTAATACGTGGCGACTGGCGTTTCACTCGACACGGGATCAGAAAATAAAACGCGTCAAGGAAAACTGCTCTCTGGCAGTTTCTGTATCTCCTAAATACGGGGGCAGTCAAAAATTTTGCGGGCACACTCCCAAATTGCAATCTATAAAGTTGGTGAATGGGTGGGTCCCCGGCGGCAAGTGTGCGAGACAACTTCCACCAATAAATTATGCAAGTGGTTGGCCTTCTGTTAACAGGCCTCATTTGTTCCAACCGCAGCTTAGCTAACTATAGAAATGAACCAATAAACCGCAATATATAGCTACCCCTGTTTCGAAATTCTGCCCAAATTACACAGCTAAACTTCCAAACGTAACAAATCCAATCTAAAATGATAATGAATACCTCGAAACAAGAAATATCTGTACTATGTTATTTAACAAATTTTAATAATAACATTTATAACGGTTTAAAAATAGTTTTTAGAAAAATTGTCGCGAAATGTACGGTTAAGACCTGAAGCAGATTTACAACACAGCTACGTCGTAAATCTGTCTACGACCAGCATTCTAGGATCCAATGGCTTTTGATAAACTGCTATTTATGGTCGAGTCCAGCTCTATTATTCATAATTAATGTCTTTGAAACAATGAACCTACAACAACAAAAAGTATAAGTTAGATAATAACTACGGATTAGTCGAATAAATGCGGTTATTTATTGTGCGCCTCGCAGCGGGCTCGGACTGCCTCTGCCTCTTTTGTATAAGATTTAAATAATAACTTAAGACGTGGAGTTATGGTTCCCATGATACAAATTCAATTGGAACCTCCATTAAATTCAATTATGTAAGAACAAACTGAGTATTGTGGTTAAACTAAACTAAATTGCCTCAGTAAAAGGGGTCGGACCGGCTATTATTGTGATTCCTTTAATGCCACATAAAAGGATTGATGAATTAATCGTTTAAAGGTATTAGAATCACTTACGTAATAAGATACGAGCTTAAACTGATTAAAAAGAAGTAAGAGAGAATATAAGAGACTGTAAAATTCAATTTGAAATAAAGAGCTGTATTTAAACACTATTATAGTATGATAATTTTATCCAAAAATTGACCATCTTGATTTAACATTTTAATTTATATTATAAATTTTCTTTATGCTTTAATATTAATATATTGCCGACGTACCTGTCTTATAACTATTGC
>DWFV01001138.1:0-11847 GCA_018246775.1 Parelbella machaon machaon
CAGTTACGTTTATATCCCACCGTGGAAAACGTGAAGGTGGTATATGACAATAATGTGTTGTATATGTATAATATTATGTTGTACAAAACAACAACTTAAGCGAAAATCATAACTTACTATGTTTATTGTTATTATTGCTTTGTAACACTCATCCTTATGTAGTAGGCAGAAAGCAACTTCAAATATATGTATTCATCTATTAATTAAATTTCTTATATGTTACATATTCTTAAAACGGTTTTAATTCCATTTCAATACTAACATAGGAAATGATTAAGGATGGTATTATTAATATTTTATTTTAAATTGTTTCAGTCTCATTGTCTTTGTTGCATAATATTGTCCTATTTTATATTTTCAACATAAATGGAACTGTGATTTCTAGTCATATTTGTACAGTTCTATGGGATACGTAAGTATCATATTATAAAAAAAGTATCATATTTTTGAAATCAAATTTATTACCTGTTAAAATATGGGACACTTGATCGTAAATTACAGTTCAATTTATTTCAAAAGCTCCTATAACGTTGGGTGTAATGTAATGAATGAGTATATTATCTAATAAAACGTGTGTTTGAAGTATGAATATGGAAGGCATAAATGACCTTGAATTATTTATATAGACGTTTAATGACGATACATGTGAGTGGCAAAGCCAACGCCATAGAAGCTTTCAGACTTGTCTATTTATATGTATTTAGCAACAAAAATGTTTAAGCACAACTAGCTACAAAATAAAAATAATACAGATAAGGTAAAATAAAAAAGAAACCAAACAAAGCTTTAAGCACGAAATGCAAATATTATACACACTCCCTTCACCAAAACCCTTTGAGATAATGCTGCCAGACTTTTAAACAAAATTAAAAAATATTAATGTAAATGTACTGTATGATAAGTTGAAATAACAATATCTCAATAGGTGTGTTAGTAAGGCAAGCTTCGAAGCACGCAAAGTAAGGCATTATGCAAATAAGTAAACAAAACAAAAATAAAGACGGGATCCCGGGATTCGGAAGGAGTTGGAAAATAAAAATGCAGGGAGGGAGAGAAGAAATGGTTTCGTCGATGATAGCCGCAGCCGGTTCCTATGAGTTACATTTTTTACAATATTAATCCTCCCCTGTTGCTAACATAATGTATTATCGCGGTAAATATGTTAATAAATGTTACTTATTTGTCTGTCATGTCAATGAAAATGTTTCTCTAATTGAATTTTCGGGTATATTTTCGTCAGTTAATAATTCAAGTTTCGGATTTGAAGCCCATAATATCGATACTACGCAAAGCTCATCCGTGCTTGGAATAAAGGTTAATTTGTGATTATATAGGTACCGTGTACTTCTAATGAGGTCGAATAGTTGGAGAAGCCGGCGGCATTGCGTGCGTGACATACGTATGTCCCGCTGTGCGCCCATCCCGCTGGGTCTATTAACAGTAAGGAGGCTCTACGGGCTATTTTAGTTGCTGTGACGCCGGCTTTCTCTTTCAAAGGTTGTCCTTCGAAGTACCACTTAATGTCGAGGGGCAGATCGCCTTCCGAAATCAAACATGTGACCTGAGTAGCCTGTCCCGCGTACAACGGGGTTTCGAACGAAAACGGAACTATGCGAGGTAATACTGGAAAACAACCATAGAAAATCGGGTTAGAACGTTCGTCGGCAAGCGATGTTAGCGACTAGTGAAAGTAAAGGAGTGGTGAGTGTGAATCAGTCGAGTCGCCCTCGGTGCTGCGTTGTGATGTTAGTCCCCGGTACTAAATATTGTTTGTCAGTACAAATACTATAATAACGTGCCATTGACGACGAGGGTCGCGACATGCTCGGCACGGCCCGCTGCGTTTTGCACGATACACGTGTAGTTCCCTTGATGGTTGGCGCTCACTGAGTTTATCGTGAGAACGGACGCTCGAGGATTTAACAGAGTCGTCATGATGTCTCGATGGAGACTCGAGTCTATGGTTTCGCTGCTGAACGTCCACGATATATCGAGCGGCAAATCCCCTTTGGTGGCGACGCAGTTCACTACCACCGCGTCACCGGGATTGGAAGGCACCTCCCCGAAACTGAACGGCACTATGAGGGGCGGAACTGGGAGAATAAAAATTTTATGAAGCATAAATCATGTTAAACGGATAAAACGGGAGATCGGAAGCGAGATTCATGAAATGTCATATCGCACCCTTTACTACCAGTTCGGTAGAATGAGAAACGACACCACCGGCATTACTCGCTGTACAGTTATAAACGCCCGCGTGCTTCGCGTCTACTGACTCGATAGTGATCACGCTGCTTCTTCGGTCGATGTTATTGACTCGTGCTCCGGGGACAGCGCTCACGGACTTATTGTTTATGGTCCATTCGATACGAACGGGCTGGTCACCATGTGTTATAATGCATTGGAGAGCAAAATAGTCGCCTAGAAAAGCCGGTTCTGGACCGGAAGCGAAAGGTGCTATCTTGGGAGGAACTGAAACAAATATTATCTAAATGATAAAATAATATGTATCTACCATCTATAAACCGACAAACCGTAGACTACTAAATCTGAAGAGTATGTAGATCGGCCTGCGCGATTTTCACCGACGCAAGTATAGGAACCAGCGTGTTTTGCGTCCACAGATTCGATAATAAGTAAACTACTCCTTTTAGAGTTACTCATGGAGTAGTCGCTGTTCCTTTGCGATATTAAATGTCCATTGAAAGTCCAAGTAATGGTAAGCGGGAGATCACCGAAATTTACAGTACACGATGCTTGTAAATACTCTCCAACATTTGCTGGTTTTTCACCGAACGAGAACGGCAAGATATTCGGAGGGACTGGAAAGATCGGTAGATAAAAGAACCATATTTAAATAATACTAAATAAAGTTCATTTCGAAATCTACTAAAATATAGCGTGAAAATACAATTTACTGAGTAGGTAACAGATGTGTACATCGCCTAAATGTTTAAGCACCGTTAATTATTAAGGAAGAAGTGTGAGAGTGGATCCCGGCTTCATTTTCTGCGACGCAGGTGTAGTTTCCGGCGTGCGTGTGCGACACTGAACCGATACTAAGGATAGCGCTCCTTTCGCCTATATTGAACACGGTCACTCCGGATCTTGGTTTAATTGGTTCGTCGTCAAAAAGCCACCGGAGATGTAACGGGTGATCGCCCTCAATTACCGAACAAGCCGCGGTTATGACTTGTCCAGAATTTATGGCGACTTCTCCGAATGTAAATTGTTGGACCACAGGAGGAACTAAAGAGAAAGCAAGCACCATCCGGTTAATAGGTTACGGTACCAATAACGTTGAGCGCCGCCGTGTGATTCACGGCGCCGGCCTTATTCATCGCTGTACATGTGTAATTGCCGCTGTTAGCTCCTGAAGCTGTGGGTATGTCTATTACGGAGACGCGTTCGTTTAATTTCGTAGTGGTTACGCCCATCTTTCTTGTTACTGGTTCTCCTTGAAAGCTCCAAGTTATGTTAAGCGGCAAGTCGCCCTTCGGTACGTGACAATCAAGGTGTACAGATTCACCCGAAAATACGGCCTCGTCCAATTCGAACGGTTTGATGTGGGGTATAACTGAGCAAAAAAATATTTTATAATATTAGTGTTTGTACTACAACTGTATAAAACATGTAATTATTGTGTACAGTTAATATGAAAACATTAAACTAATTAATAACTAATATTACTTATCTAGCCCCGTGAATTATTACTCGATAACTAGACGGGATCTGTTTGTTATTTGTATCGGATCGTTGAAAGAAGTGGTTGGACCTCAGGATAAACTAAAGAGAAAGCAAACACTATCCGGTTATAGTAGGTTATGATACCAATTATGTTGAGTTCGGCAGTGTGGTTCGCGGTGCCGGCTTTATTGGCTGCAGTACATGTATAATTCCCACTATTATCCCCAGAAGCAGCAGAAATGTCTAAGACGGCGACGCGTTCGTTCAGTTTTGTAGTAATTATTCCCATTTTTCTTGTTACAGGCTTTCCTTGGAAACTCCACGTGATACTGAGAGGTAAGTCGCCCTTGGGAACGTAACAGTCGAGATGCACAGGCTCACCCGAGAATACGGCTTCGTCCAATTCAAACGATTTGATGTAGGGGATAACTGAGCAAAGTAAATTGGTATAATATTAGTGATGCATACATCAACAAGCTGTAGGTAACATTCAACTATTTTACCCTTAACGTGAAGTGGAGTGGAATATCTGTCTTCCCCAGCTTTATTCCTTGCTATGCATGTATAATTCCCACTGTGGGCGCCCGTTACAGAAGCTATCGTTAAAATTGACGTCTGTTCGGTAATCTTCATAGTCTTAATTCCTGAATGGGTTGATAGATCTTGTCCTTCGAACGTCCAAGTGACGGACATCGGCCGATCTCCTTTGCTCGCGTGACACGTCATTTGTATAGATTCTCCATAGTATATAGACTCCTCGATCTCGAAAGGCAGTATATGGGGTGGAACTGATCATAAACGAAAAATAACGCTAACAATCAATCTAAACGTGCAAATTTCTATGGAGGCCATAGGTCTATAAGAATTATTATAAGTTTCTAATAGAAAAAGGCACGCTTCGAGTACCATGGATGTTGACGAGCGCGGAGTGGTGCGCGCGGCCAGCGCGGTTGCTGGCCGTGCAAGTGTAGTTTCCGCTGTGTTGACCCATTGCAGTCGGTATGCTAAGAACTGAAGCTTTTTCCCCCAGCTTAGTAGTAGTAATACCCATATTGTTATGATAAGGAATCTCAGTTCCCTGGAAACTCCACGATATTTGAAGGGGTCGATCTCCTTTCGACACGTGACAAGTAAGGTGCACAGACTCGCCAGCAAATATAGATTCTTCGACTTCGAACGGGATAATGTATGGAACCACTTGACAAAACAAAATAAAGCATAGGTAATAACAACGAGGATACTACAATTGGATATATTACAATATTTGCATAAATAAACCTAACAGAATATAGTATGTACCGATAACTTTGAGAACAGTAGAATAAGATGCTACTCCAGCGCGATTTTTTGCTATGCACGTGTAGTTTCCGCTATGGGCACCAGTGAGCGATGGTAACACTAACACTGAAGATCGTTCGCCCACCTTCGAGAACGTTCCTAGCTCAGGTAACAGCAACTCTCTATTAAATTCCCAGGATATTTCCAAAGGAACATCACCCTTTGAAATATGGCACATCATTTGTACGGACTCTCCCGAAAACAAGGCTTGATCAACGTCGAACGGTAATATGTTCGGTGTAACTGTATGAAAAAAATGAACCCAATGAGAGGATATAAATATAAACAAAAAGAAACAAGCTTACGCTGCTTCCAGATAGATATGCAAGCGGAACTCATGCTTATTCTGCTAACATATCTCTCAGCATCGAAAGACAGTGACGAACATAAAATAAGATGATTTATGATTTAGTGAGTAAATGAAACTGACCATGAACATTAAGGACAGTGGAATGGTTAGTGGACCCCGCACTGTTCTTGGCAATGCAGGTATAATTGCCACTGTGGGCCGCGGTAGCCGCGGCGATTGAGAGAAATGAGGTACGAGAAGTCATTTTAGTAGTCATTATGCCAAGATGTGATGATGTATTTTCGTATCCATGGAAGGACCACTTGATGTCGAGAGGCAGGTCGCCCTTTGATACATGACAGTTGAGCTGGACTGTTTCGCCGGCAAACACTGATTCATCCGCTTCAAAGGGTACGATGTATGGCAATACTGTTAATTCAGAAAGCCCAAATTATTACTGAGGCAAGCGTGCAGCGTGCGGCAGAGGCAAGGGATACGAAGGGGTAGGGGAGATACCATGAACATTGACAAAGGTGGAGTGGACAGCCAGCCCGGCGTGGTTGCCGGCATGGCATGAGTATTCGCCGCTGTGGCTAGCAGTTGCGATAGAAATGGTTAGCAACGACGTCCGCTGGCCAATCTTCGTCGTAGTAATTCCTTGGTGAGAAGATAGCTCTTCCCCGTGAAAACTCCACGTAATAGTAAGAGGCACATCGCCTTTGGATACGTGGCAATTCAATTGCACCGATTCCCCAGCAAAAACTGGCTCCTCGGCTTCGAATGGGACGATGTGTGGAGGAACTGGTGAAGGAAAGCAAAACAAAAGTAAACGAAAAATAACCTATGAAACAAAAATATGCATTCGTGTACCCTGAACATTTAACAGAGCGGAGTGATTGGTGCTGGCTACAACGTTTGATGCAGAGCACGTATAATTTCCAGAACGTTTTTCCGTCACAGATGGTATTGCCAATATTGAGCTTCTGTCTCCCATTTTTGTGATTATAACGGCATCAGTATTTTCAATAGGGCGATCGCGAAAAGACCATGTGAGTTTAATTGGCATATCTCCTTTTGGGATATGACACATGACTTGAATACTTTCTCCATAAAATACAGCTTCATCAAATTCAAATGGGGATATTATGGGAGCAACTGCAATAATCGTAGTTTAATTAAATAGCGAATGTGAATTTTACAAGGGTTCAGTTGGGGATGAACACAAACATGAAAAGCGGACATTATTCAACCGTGAGCTTATACCCTTCACATTGAGCGTTGCGGAGTGGCTATCTCTGGCGACAACATTGGAGGCGGTGCATGTATAATTGCCTGAATGCTTGGCTGTGACAGTCGGTATTATAAGAGCTGAACCCCTGTCCCCAACATTCATTATGTTCAACCCAGCGAGTAAACTCACATCTCCGCCACTGAAACTCCACTTGAAAGTTAAGGGTTTGTCTCCCTTGGGAATATGGCACATAACTTGAACTCCTTCACCGTAAAAAACTGATTCGTCGAATTCGAATGGAGCTATAACTGGTGCCACTGAAATTAATGTTACTTATCGCTTAGTATATATGTTGACTTTATTCTTATGTTTTCTTTAGTATTTTTTTACAATATACGTGAAATAATTTTATGGCCCGCCAAAGTTACCAAGGACAGGATTTAAGGTTAATAACACAAGGCACAGTAATATATCTAGACTACGAAGCTGTGGATCTACTAGAAGGATATACCATTGACGAATAGTTGAGCAGTGTGATTCATTGAACCCGCATCATTTCTCACTACACAAGTATAATTTCCTTGATTCTGGTGGCTGACGGATTCAATACTCAGTTGACTTGCACGTTTCGTGTTTAAAAGGGATATTCCAATATCACCAGATCTAACTTTATCTCCATTAAAGTACCATTCTATTTTTAAAGGTTGATCACCCTTACTGACTGCACACGTGACCAAAACCATTTCTTGAGCGTTTACTGGTTCTTCTCCGAATTCAAACGATGTAACTTGCGGAGGGACTGTAGCAGGGGGTGTAAGCAAATAAATACTTAAATCATAATCAGTCTTTTAAAAACATCCGTGTAAAGAAAAGTGTACACAAAATACCATTAACATAGAGTTCGGCTGTATGGTTGACTTCACCGGCCTGGTTTTTAACGGTGCATGTATAATTTCCTTGGTTGATGTGTGTAACGGATTCGATTGTGAGTTGGCTAGTCCGCTTAGCGTTCGTCAGCATGATTCCGTTCATACCGGATATAACCGGTTTTCCGTTAAAATACCATTGTAAAGACAGTGGGAAGTCACCCTTGCTGGCCGTGCATATTACAACTATCATCTCTTGATCATTTACGGGATCAGTTCCGAAATCGAATGGCATAATTTGTGGCGCAACTAAATGATAAAAATATGGCTTTAGAAAGTACTACAATTAATTTTGTTGTACCTACTGGAGTAGTGAATATCGTTGCCACACACGCGCGTTTAAATGTTTTTATGACAATTTTACGTATTCGTTGAATTTAGTGAGGCGGCTTAGACGAGTGCTTTTAGATATTTGAAACCCATTTGAACAGGATAGTGTTATATAATAAATTATAAATAAAAAACTATGTGCAAACAAAGCATGTAACAAATAATAATGCTCTCCAAACGGTACCGTTTACGTTGAGCACTGCGCTGTGACTGCTGCGACCAGCTTGATTTTCCGCAATGCACGTATAATTGCCGATATGTTCATGTTGGACATTCTCTATGCTTAACATGGAAATTCTTTTTCCATTTCTATTTATCAATATACCATTTCCGGAATTCAAAATTTCGTCATTAAGTTGCCAGTGAATTTTCAAAGGCAGATCCCCTTTTCCTACAGTGCACGTTAAAGAGACAGTGTCGCCGGCGTTAAGTATTTCTTCACCAAAATCGAAAGGGGTAACCTGTGGTGCAACTAAAATCGTCCAAAAGTTAATATGTATTTTCGTAAATACTATCGTCTGTATTAAAAATACTTATTTACAAATGAGATCTAATATAAAACAAGTAACGTATTTTTTTTAAATTTGGATATTCTGCCCCCAAAACGAAAGGAAGGAAAGAACGGAAGGGAAAATGTAAAATGTAAAATTTAAACAAGCTTCAGGTAACAATTTATCAAAACGAAGCTTTACCGTTCACCGACAATTCGGAGGAGTAATTGGCATGACCAGCCTGATTGGTGGCGAGGCAAGTGTAAACTCCAGTATGAATAAAAGACACTGAATCTATCGAAAGACTGCTGGATTTATGACCAATTTTAGTCACCGTTACTCCAGGAATTTCTCTCACGTCTTTCCCATTCAAGTGCCACGTAATCGTAATCGGAGCATCACCTTTGGCTACCATACATTGAACTCCAACAGTGTCGCCTGCATTGGCCGATTCATCGCCGAAGGTGAAGGGATGGATTTGGGGCAAAACTGTTAAGGAAAGCTACTTTAATATGCAAACATATCGTCTACAAAGAAACGTCTACAAAGAAATATCACATTAAGGACCATTAACTTCCAGCGTAGCGCTGTGATTCACTTGTCCAGCCACGTTCTCCACGTGACATACATACGTCCCACGGTGTGTTCCGTTTACGGAATCAATGTTAAGTATGGACATCTTTCGGCTCATGCTTCCTATGGCAATGCCCAAGGTGTTGCCCTGCCATATTTTCCTGCCGTTTAAGCTCCACGAAAAGTTAGCCGGTAAATCGCCCTTGTTCATGACACATTGGACCGATGCAGTGTCGCCAGCGTTGGCAGGCTCATCGCCGAACTCGAAGGGTAAAATTTGAGGAGGAACTGCGTTTGGTGAAAAGCGTTAAAATTTAAAATAAAAATGTAACCAATACGGGATTAAGCGAACCGTTAACACTTAGTAGAGTCGTGTGATTTGTTTCTCCGGCCTCATTTTTAAGGGTACAAGTGTACGAGCCCCGGTGCACGGAACTGACCGCCTCGATATTTAAGATGGAGGTTTTTTTGCTAATGGTGGTGAGCACGATGCCAAGGTTGTTGCGCGGTCTGATCTCCTCTCCGCTGAAGCGCCACATGAATGTGACTGGCAGGTCTCCCTTGCTCATTACGCAGGACACGGAGGCCGTCTCGCCCTCGTTAAGGATCTCCTCTCCGAATTCAAATGGAGTTATTTGTGGCGGGACTGAGGCAAATTTGTGACGAAAAAAAAATTGTTCAGATAGGATTTTAACAGGATACTGGAGCTACACTAGAGAAGCGAAAGAAAAGCAAGCGTTTGTTAACTGGGTCGTGTACCATTGACTTCAAGTACCGCGCTGTGATTAGCGGAGCCAGCCGGGTTCGTCGCCACACAGTAATACGAGCCCCTGTGTATTCCACTCACTGAGTCGATGTTTAGTATGGAGGTTTTTTTGTTGACGTTCGTAATGACTATTCCTAACTCGTTATTTTTAGATACTAGTTGTCCGTTGAAAACCCAGGAAATGTTTAGGGGTTGGTCGCCTTTGCTCACCGCACAAGATATCGAGGCCATGTCTCCGGCGTTGGCAGGCTCGTCACCATATTCGAAGGGCAATATTTGAGGAGGCACTGCGCAAAGACTGGACAGTTAATCTGGGGCGTGTGTGGCAAACGAAGTAGCTTTGGCGGGCATAAATTTCTATTATTTAAGTTTTTAAACTATAATATTTATATTTCATATCGGTAAGCAATACGAACTTGGACATGATATAAAACACCTGTAAAAGAACATGTATTAATTCAGTAATAGTAAATTTAGTTAATGCCATAGGATTTTTTCATTTTTTGTTAAGACACATTAGATTTTTACTCCAAGATTACATGTAGATTTTTCAAAGATGTTTAAAAGGAATGTGGTAATTTTTTATGAGAGCAAAAAATTTCTTTACGTAATCCCATGGCATTTAAATTCGAAGAGCCTCTGAGTACCATGTATGATTTTAAAAATAAGTAAACGATAGCTAGGATATGAGGTAAAATCGAAATGTTAATATTTTCATAAAAATTGAGTGCCGATACTCAGTGATATCACTTTCTGCTTCAGAAAATTAAAACAAATTATATTAAAAGCAAGACTAACAATTATCATAAGATTCTCATAATTGAAAGTAGATATTTTTATGTATTTACTAGAATAATTTAATAAAATAAATTTTAGACTCGCTATTACAGTATCATCATCAACTTTTTTATTGTTCTACTGCTGGACACGAGTTTCCTCTCATTGCGGTTTTAAGGCCATAATCTGTCGCAGTATAATTTTTACAATTTAAAACACACAAGTATATTTTATTCCAAGCAGTTAGTGAAACTCTTCGCTTTTCTTATACTAATTAAAAAATACGATTGTGAATATAATGAATTTAATTTAATAACAAAAATCATAACTATTTTATTTGTATAAAACTTTTTAACGTACACCTGTAAGTTATTTTTAAAAGAATAATTTAAGTAAATTTTGCATTGCGAAAATTTACACAATACCGTAATTAGGTTACTAATAAAAATATTCATTGCATTCACGATATCATCATCTAATAACAAGTTATTTAGTTAAAGTTGAGCTCTAACAATACAATCCGACGAAATGAAAAAGTTCAATCGAAATTGTTTACGCAACCTGTTACATAACAATGCCACATATTAAATTGACCGTGTTTTGTTCGGCCACATGAATTGTGAATTTACATTCATAAATAGGACTTCACGTGGAACAACTTTATCAGTAGTTTCTATAAGTATTCTTATTAACAATATATCATCACGTCAGGTCCCTTATGGGCTAGGGCGTTTTCAGCTCAACGATAACTAAACATCAATAACATATAGGATTTAGAAGTCCACTTACCCATGACCTGCAGTTCGAGGGTGCCCCTAGCGCTGTAGCCCTGAGAGTTCTTGGCTACGCAGGTGTAGGTCGCCTGGTCGCTCATGCGCTCCACGTTCTCGATGACCAGCGTCCCATTGGGGAAGACCTTCTGTTTGCGGTTGATTGGCAGCACACTGGAAATGTAAAAAATGTACTTTATAAAATAGCGTGTTGTAATTAATTAATAATTCTAAACATATGTATTTGCGATTTTCACCATGATGGGAAACCTTTATAACGTTCCCCTTTCGGACTCGAGTCTCTTCTTAGAAAAATGAAGGTTAAGATCGTAGTCTACCACGCCGGCCAGGAGTGGATTGGCAGACTTCATACGCCATAGAGAAAATGGAAAAATCTGAGGAGAGTAAGTTTTCTCACAATGTTTTCTTGCACCGCAAGACACAAGTTACAGCAAGCGATATTAAATTTTAAAATGCTAATCTAAAAAAAAAAGGAAATGTGTGCACCGGGATTTGAACTCGAAGTATGTGGCCAAATTCATCACTACTAAGATATTGCTATTCATGTTCTTGGGTAAACAGTAATAGACCGACATGAATTTTTAAAATTTTGCTATAGGGCCGTAATGTGCAGACTGCGGATGATAAAGAAATGAATGAACTGACCGT